>JAJHSJ010000006.1:94650524-94734966 GCA_021015155.1 Magnolia officinalis
CAATGGAAATTTGATGCTTGGACTGAAACACATAGGTGTGGCTTACTTGACAATGGATCGGTCTATGTTTTGTGCCAGATGATCATTATGATGGTCCAAATGGCAGGGATGTCCTACACGTGGCATGTTGGTGTGACAGCCTTTGTTGGATGATAAGTTACTATATTAGTTATATATGATCAACTCTTGTGTGTGCGTATACGTGCAGTGCAAATGATCAACTCTCGTCGTGTTTGTGTGCACGAGTGTGAGTACATGCTCATGCATAAGGGAGTACATGATCATCTCTCGTTCATGGAGCTACACGTTTTCTCGAAAAGCAACTGAAATGAATTCATGTTTTAAGCGGGTCTTATTGCTTAGCCAATAGATCCGCTGGACTCATTGTCATCCCTAGTGATAATTACCGTAATCTAGCCTTCTTTTCACGTAGAGAACTTACAATGATATAGATGATGGTGGACATTTTGATCATGAAGTACTTGCCAAAATAAGTATCAGCCAGAAAGCTTCCAGCAATCGCCATTAAAGACGTGAAGCTCATTTGAATAGCGAAGACTACTGCATTGCGTGCCATATTCTTCCCCAAACTATATCTCAGGAGAAACATCAAGTTCCCCATGATTGCATTGTCAACAATGGCATCACTGAATATCAGACCTGCATAAAACACTCATGTACGTGAAAGAGCAATGTAATGAAGCCATGATAGTCATATATTTTCAAATATATTTAAGACTTTTACCAGACAAGCTTCACTTGATTTTCGGTTTAGGTCTGACCATTGGATTACATAGATTGAGCATGTTGTTGGGCCCATGCTAGTTGTGATAATTACAAACATGTCTTGGGCAGTGTGCTTGGATTTTGCTACATATTCCCAGTATTCAGATGCGCATGAACTATCATCTGTGGAGACTCCTAAGGGAAGAGTAGCTACGATGGGTTCAACTACTCTAGGTCAGTGTGGGTCCCCTCATCAACACATTACAAAAACGTTAGTCCCATTGCAAGGATTCCATAAAGAATGTAAGGTCCAAAACAAAAAAGAAAAATCATAGTGCATATGCATCAAAATCGTATGGCTTTCAATAAATTTTTTTATAAGGCTTCCAAATCATATATGCATTTAAGATTACAACATGTTAGATCTCCATTATTGATGCATCGATCAATTTGCCTCATTGATCAACTAAGTTGAATTTGGGTTCTTAGTTATTGGCCAATGCTAAGCCCCTTTCCATACAAACTAAACCTTTTATTTCTAGTTGAAAACAATCTTTCTATTTTGTTGAGTGAGCAGGATTAATCAAAGGCCGACGCATGTTTCATTAATCATAGGAAAGACAGCAAAACAGAGACAACTCGGAAATGCTAATTCTTCTTTCACTAAGATCACATAATACATGCTTATATACAAAATATCTGGCCTACAAAATACTCATAAAATACTCATATGGACTACACCAATGATGATAATGTCAGGCCAGGGTGTAGCGCATCTGAGTTTTGGATCTATCTGATTTTTGTATATTTCCTTGAGTCGCAACTGAATAAACATGTTTGATGAAAGATACACGCCACAGTGGCCCAACAAACAAAATTATGGTTGGCATCCATACCCATTGTTCCTTGTGGTGTGGCCCACCTGAGCTATGGATCTTGCTAATTTTTGGCCCCAGGGTCTAGCATTGAGGATTTCACATGATGAACGGACTGGATATCAAACAGACAATGTGGTAAGCCATAGAGCTTTGGTATTTTCTGCAAACAGATGTCCTAGAGGATTCTGATCCGCTGGTCATCTCCAACAAAATGTAAAGGTGCTTGGATCGGGTCTCACTAGGGTAAGCAATCCTCTATTTTGCAACTTGGAATAAATTGCTCATGTGGCACATCTATGATGTTCCAGGACAATCATTAGGTGCATCCTGTTAGAGATGGTCCATCATCCTAATTTCATACGCTTGGAAAGGCTTGCTTGTTGGATGTGGACCATCACCAAGTTTTAGTTATGCAGACCTTGGAATGGAGCCGACCGGGAACAACAGACCTTGGAGTCGAGTTTTTGAGTTTTCAAACTGTGGGTAGGACACCATAGATGAATGACCTGGATCATGAGGTGGGGCAGAAGGGACGATCCTCTCCAGTGGTCCACTTTATTAACTATCAGCGTAATAATGAAATTATCTGATTACCTGCAGCGAAGATGCTGGGTTTCCAGGCTTTAAGATATTTCTCCCTCTTGGAATCCTTCTCCATGGACTAAGTCACCGAGTACCAACTGCAATGAATCTGCACTGAAGTAAAATCTGGTCCATAATTGCCGGTCCGTATGAAAGGTAGGCTCATCATGAGCCTGTTGTGCCGAAAAAAACAGGTTTATCCATTCATATGGTGAACCCCGCCTATTGGATGGTTTGAAAGATATGCAAAAATAGTTTGCATTTAACATCCATGCATGGCCTAAGGATGACCCAACCGTCCAAACAGTAGGTTGAGGAAAGGTGCACGGTTAGGTCCAACCACTTGATTGTAGGACGGGGATTGTGTAGTGACCTTTTGTGGTGGGATTTGATTGAGCCATGCACTGCTGTTAGAGATGGGGTTCGATTGAGTACTTGACTTAATGGCTTGCTTAGGCCCCATATCTAATAGCAGCGTAATGCCCAATAAAATCCTACCATATGGAATCACCACCAACGTCAGCGGTGACGGGCCATCACATAATCCGCATCTCTGAATACATTCAACTCACATTGAAAAGGTCAGAGTAGACCAGAGAAGATTCACAATCTAGTCGAGTTTTCTATTATACAAATGGGGCTCATGTTTCACTGATTCCTGTTTTAAATTATACAGAATAAAGTATTTCTGTAAAATATGGAAACCGAAAAATTACGATGATCAAAACTAAGGACAGGCTGAAGCACGTCTGAATTGGGTCTGCGTTCAGCAAACATGAAGGCCCACCTATTGGAACTCAATTACATAATTTCTGGCAGTATTACAATATAGAGAAAATCCCAAAAGAAAGAAAAAGAAAGAGAAAAGTGGTTTCGACCACTGAGTTGGTCAGTTCAAATCTTCAGCTATTGGTTCAGTTGAACCGTCCTAGACCACACCGCTGGTCTGTTATTCAATCTAAGGTTCAAGCCTTGCTATGTTGTTGCTGGAAGCATTAGAGTATATAAGTTGAGAGGCGCTGGCTGTCTCAGTTCGTATGAGTTTGCTGGAGTGAGTTGAGATAATTTGGAAACCCATCCAGGACCTCCTTTTATAGGCTATGGTAGCTGAGAGTTTTGGTCCAGGGACATAAATCCATTTATGCAATTTCTAGCTGTTGGAAAACTAGCTGTTTTATGACCGTTTCTGACTGTTGTGCATGGGCCATTAAACTGATGCATGTTGACTGTTGTGAGACATCAGCTAGCCGTTTTCTAGCTGTTGGGCTAGCCATGCAACAGTTTCTGCATGACCCCTACAATTAAGTCCATAGCTGTTACACATTTGTGCAACAGCTATATTTTCAGCCTCTATATAATCAGAGGGACTCTCATTCAGTTCTTTAGATTTTCGTCTAGCCAACCATCTGCCTTAGCCACTAGTCGCACTGCGACTCGCATACGTCTCGCTCCGGTTCGCGAAGGGAGCGACCCTCTGCGACACGATGCGTACGTGCGAAGTGCGCCACTAGCGCCTCTACAGCCACATTGCCTCACATGCCCACGCCCTCGCACCGAGCCCGAGCCCGTGAGCAAGTCTCATGGTCCTTGGACTGTGTGAGCAAATATTAAGATACTCCATACTTTTCATTTAAACACCTTTTTCTTCTCTTCCCTTTCCCATGTGGGACTATCCCAAAAACCCACAAAACGATGTTTTTTCAAAATAACTTTTTATATATTTATACACTATTTTATTATAAAATATATTTTTTATTAAAATCAATATTTTGCAACAATTCCAAGAATCAGTCTATTGGCCCCACCATGAATGAAATATGCCCAAAAGCTTCCTTTGTTGGCTGGTCCCAACTAGTCAATGTCTGGTTCATATGCGCACCCGTAAGAAATTGCATAGATGGTGTACTATAGTCTAATTAAACCATCCAAATTTTGGGACCCAATGAGCTGTAATTGAAAAAGTAAATTGATTGAACAGTCTTAATCTCTGATTTGTAGACACTTGTTTGCATAATTATGATAGTTAGTTATATTTGACTTCAGTCGTCCACCAACTGTACATGGATTTCTTGCAAAAGCCTCAGGAAGTCCTGCTGGGAACCTAAGTGGGCTTACCATGGCGTTTGTGAGAAATCCACCTCTTTCATCCATTTTGCGAGCTCATTTTAGGACATGCAACCATAAACGAGCCGGATCAAAGACTCAAGTGGGCCATACGAGAGGGAAAACCGGGGAAAGAAATGCCTACCTTCTTGGTCTCTGCCTTGATGTTTATATGGCATCCAAACCATTTATAAGGTCATTCACAATGGGATGAACTGAAAACACAAAAAACTTATGTTGATACAAAACATTTGTGGCCATATGAATGTTATAATGGTGGTTATTTAATTACTACTGTTTCCTCTCGTGTGGCTCATTTGAGTCTTGAATCCGGCCCATTTTTAGTTGGACATACTAAAATGAGCTCGCAAAATGGATAGATGGGATGAATTTCTCACAAACATCATGGTGGGCCCTACATAGGTTCCCAACGTAGGGAGTTCGGAAAGGCTATGGCAAGGAATCGGTGTCCACCAACTGTCCATCAATCCATCAAACTATAACTAAAACTCCCTAAAGTTATAAATAACAAATTTACTTTTATGGTAAGTGTCCTATGTGACTTAACCACATTATTCTCCAATTATTCTAAGAATTTTTCATGTTGGACACAATTCCTAAAGCCCAACAGATGAAGAGTTATAATCAAACTAAAACTTACTATTTAGAGTAAAAACATAACTAAACATGGAACTCGGCCGTCGATATGATGGAATCTCGCAAATTCGGCATGGGCAACCCGGCATAGCCAGGTTGGTTGGCTAAAGTAGCTCATCCTACCCCAAAATCATACATGATACGTTGAGTAACTCATTCCGGTTTGCGAGATATGCATTTTTTAAGGTTATGATGGTCTTGATGACTTTTGCCTCTGATCGGGCCTCCTCTATGCATCTTGAACATGAAAGTGTCCGCGACCCGCTCTATATCACAAAATTGGTGATAACTTTCATTTACAATCATCCAATTGAGCCACAAATTCGACAGTAAAAATTTGAGTAACTCATACGCCAAATGTACACTTTCCTAGTGCTTGCGTCCACTGTCATATGGTATCCGAGTTTTTTTCTTTACAGTATTTCATACGTGATGCTAAGGAGGCCCGCAATCACGTGATTATTCAGACCATCCTTCAGGAGAATCCTACTCCGGATTAGTTCCATGGGAAAAAAATACTCACCAATAAATCATCACAGTCCATATAAAGATGTGTTAGAAACTGGCTCGCTAGACATCTAACTCGCCTTAGTCTGATGGTGAGATCTCTAAGCCCGCGATTAAATAAACTTTGATAAGTTATTTTATTGACAGTAGTAGACCAGCTACCTACGTGGCAAAATTTAGTTGGACATGGATTTCCTGCTAAAGCCTTTTGGCATGAAGTTCCTGCACAAGAATGCTGTGTGGGGCCACTGTGATGTTTGTGAGAAATCCACAACGGGTCACACAGTGGAAAGAAATTCCCACCGTTGAAACCTTCCTAGCTCCACCCTCATGTTTATGTGCCATCCAAACCATTTATAAGGTAATTTCTAATGGGATGAAGTGAAATCACCAAAATATAGCCTTATACACAATTTTTATGGCCATAAAAATGTTTCAACGGTGCTCACTAAATCCCCACTGTTTCCTTACCTTGTGATACACTTGATTGTTGGATCCACCTCATTTTCTCACGAGAGGGAAAATAGGGAAAGTAATTTCTATGGTCGAAACCTTATTGGACTCCACTTTGATGTTTATATGCCATCCAAATAGTTAATAATTAAGGTCATTCCCAATGGGATAAAGTGAAATCACCAAAACAATAACCTTCTACAAAACTTTTATAGCCATAAAAATGTTTCAACCGCTCACTGAATCCCCACCATTTCCTATCTTGTGACACACTTGATTGTCGAATCCACCTCATTTTTCATCACACGTACTCAGAAGATTTTAAAAAACTAATGGAAGTGGTGGATTTTTCACAAACATCACGGTGGGCCTCACTCAACATCCTTGTGCAAGAACTTCACCTGAAAAACTTTGCCAGGAAGTTCATGACCAAGGATGATGTGTGGGCCACCGTGATTTTTGTTAGAAATCCATCATGTCCATCCATTTTTTGAGATCATTTTAAGTTGGGACTAAAAAAAATACTCTGATCTATAGCTCAAGTGGTAGCTAGACTGAGTGAAAGATACCTCGTTTCAACACTAAGGTCTTGGTATCAATCCCTAGTGGGGGTGGCTAATAGTGAAGTGTGAACTGACAGTGTTGTGTACTAACAAGCTAACAAAAAAAAAATAATAAAAAAAATATAAAAAAAATAAAGAAGTGAGACTAAAAATGAGGTGGGATCAAACACTCAAGTTTGTCATGGAAACCTTCTTGGGCTCTACCTTGATGTTTAGATGCCATCTAAACCGTTATAAGGTCATTCCTGATTGGGATGAAATGAAATCACCAGAAAAAAAGAGGCTTATATAAAACTTTTATGGCCATAAGATTGTTTCAACGGTGCTCAGTGATTCGCTACTATTTCCTATCTTGTGACACACTTGATTGCGGGATCAACCTCATTTTCGTCACACATCCTAAAATGATCTTGAAATATGGATGGACGTGGTGGATTTCTCAAAAACATCATGGTGGGCCCTGCCAGCATCCTTGTGAAGGAACTTCCTGCGAAGGGCTTGCCCAGGAAATCGATCCGTGTCCTCGAAGGTTTTATGATTATTTATGGCCTCGAGAAAAAAAAAGAAAACACAAATTATTTTTGACTATTGTTTTTTACTCTCTCTCTCTCTCCTCCCATCGCTGTAGCAACCAGCTTTTGTCGTGGCAGCGCCGCCCGTTGTAGCCCGCCACTGGTAACCCTTGCCATTGCCACTGGGACCGTCCGTGTGGTTGTGGCGGCTGCTGCTGCGAAAGAGAGAGAGAGAGAGAGATGCCTGAGAAACTGAAATTAGCTACCTGAGGCATCAGTAGCAGAAGCAAACGACTTACGATCCAAACGGACGAGATTGTTGCCACGGTCCATCTACAAAGGAGGCTTCTAGATGAACAGTCTGGGTCAGCGTTGGGAAAAGCAGGAAGCATCTCAACGTTTCCCTCAACTCCTTACCTTTGTGGAAATTCTTTTAGCAAAGATGGTTTCAGTTCCATTCCGGTCCTTAAAGAAGACTAAGGCTCCGTTTTGACGCCTAAAAAAAATGAGTTCATCTTCTTTTATTTTATTTTATTTTATTTTTATTTATTTTTTTTTAAAGAAAACTTTTAAGGAAGCTTTCCATTTCAAAAAAAAAAAAAAAAACGAAGAAGAAGAGTTCATCTCATTTTAGTTAACAATGATCATATAATTCCTCTTTTTTCATTAGAGATCAAGGTCTCTAATGCATAATTACTAGCAACTAAGATAAGATGAATTCATTTTTAGGTGTCTATCACACAGGGCCTAAAAATAGAATGTAAATGCCAAAATACAAATAAAAATTGGAGAATGAATAGTTTGAAAGTTTAATAACGCTTTGATGGACAAAGACAGTAAAAACTGCCCATATATGACTGCATATATGTGGATATCACATGTGGTAAGACATATAATCCCACACAGATAATCCCAAATGGCGTGGATAAATATTGTTCGTTCAATCCCCACTTTTAAATCTCATTAAAACTACTCAGTCGAATTATTTTCTTGCTGAAAGGAAAAGTTAAAACAATAATATTGTTCCAAAGGATGAGTTTAATTGGTTTACGAACAAAATGAGTTTTGATCAGACTTTAAAATGTTAACGCAATTAAAGTTAAAAACTTTTAAAGAGTTTTGCCAGCTATGCCCATTACCTTTCTTCTATCTCGTTACGTTGGAGGACTTCAACAGATCTCTCTTCAGCTGGAGTTCAGATTTAGCGTTGCTTTGAGATGTTTCTACTCGGATGCTATCAATGCTCAGTTTTTGGGTTTTAGAATCCTCTCTCTTTCACAGACACATAGAGACATCTTTCTTAGAAGGTGGATGGTATCACCCATCTTTATTGATATTTAAATTTGTAAAGAAAGATGCAAATATCTTATTTAAAGTGATTTTCTTATGCTCCGCTTGCCTTTTCAGCTATGGACCAAAAACCTTTCACTTTTAAACTATTTTGCAAGACCCGCTTACCTATTTCTTGCAGCCGGAAGCTCGACAGATGAAACATTTAACTATTAAAATGTCCGTTCTACCCTCATTTAACTGCAGAAATTACCTTTAACTCCTTTCATGATTTTACCCTTGCCAAATGACGGCACTGCCCTCCTGATTTTCCATCTCAGCAGTTTCATTGAATGCTATTGTACGAGAAAGCATGAGATGCACGTGAGCGTCTTGCACGAAGATAGGCAATGATAATACCCATTGTTTATTTTCCATCCAACCTACTGAAAAGGTTATAAAGACAGGATGAAGGGGAAAACAAAAAAAATACAAATATTAGACTACCTAAAACTTCTGTGCTCCATGAGATGTTCTTAATGGTCATTTATTATTGTTTCTTGTGATGTGGTACACCTGAGACATCCATCCTCTCTATTTTTTGAGTTCATATTGAATGAGCTAGTAAAATGGATGGGCAGTGTGGACATACAATAAATACATCAAGGTGGTCCCCATGGCCAGAAATGCACCATGTTACATGAGGTCGGGCTGCATCTAATCAATTACGTACCATCTACATATGCATTTGAGATTTTTGCCACCGTAAATCTCATATTTTACGCACTGGCTTTTCTGAATGCTCTCAAACTTTACTTTCCAAGACTAAACAATTTTGTATGGACACATTATTTGCAGACAAAAATACCCTTGCTTTCACCGTGTTATTGTGATAGATATATGGCTACGGATTATAACAGTAGGAAGGCTGTAACCATTGCTTCATTAAATTCGTAGCCATTAGTTCTATAGTTACGAATCTAATTTGTAGCCATTGTTTCTATAGAGAAAAGTACATACAACAATGGAGAGCTTATCATGAAATTGAGCAAGCTGCTTCAAATGAAATTAAACGAGCCTAACATGAAATTGAGTGAGCTTCAAATAAAATTGAACGAGCCTAACATGAAATTGAGCGAACTTCAAATGAAATTGAGCGAGCCTAACAAGAAATTCAACGAGCCTCAAATGAAACCGAGCAAGCTTCACATGAAATTCAATGAGCATCACATGAAATTAAAGGAGCATAAAATGAAATTGAATGAGCCTAACATGAAATTGAACAAGCTTCACATGAAATTGAATGAGCTTCAAATAAAATTGAACGAGCCTAATATGAAATTGAGCGAGCTTCAAATGAAATTGAACGAGCCTAACGTGAAATTGAGCGAGCTTCAAATGAAATTGAACGGGCCCGCCTTGAATGTATGTGGTCTATCCACGTCGTCCATCCGTTTTTCATCTAATTCAAGGGGTCAAGCCCAAAATCAAAGCATATCCAAAGATCAAGCGGATCATACCATAGGAAACAATGAAGATAATCATTTCCACCATTGAAACCTTGTTAGGCCCCACAATAATGTTTTATTTGTCATCCAGCCTGTTCATACGATCATGTAGACATGGATGAATGGAAAACCCAGATACAAGCTTGATCCAAAACTTCTATGGCCCGCAAGAAATTTTTTTCAATTTAAGGTTTAGGGCAATTTATTCAAATATATCTATACTGTATAATTTCTTAGATGAAGGCATCATTTTCATTCTTTCTTGACAATCTAAAATGAAGATAAAGAAGTAACGGTTTGGTGGAATGGTATTCTTATACGAAGAAGAGAGAAGAGTTCAGAAAATGGATTTTAAATAGATGAGTATTGCCGTGTGAAGAGGATAAAAGATTCAAGATAATGGATTTTAGATAAAGGGTTATTGTTGTATAAGGAGGAGAAAAGATTCCAGAAAATGGATTTTTGTATAATAGGAGATGAGAGAATATTATAGAAAATGAATTTTTACTGTAGGTATTTTCGTTCAGAAAAAGACAATGGTTTAGTCTTGAAAAGTAAAGCTTGAGATAAGAAGCTGCTGGGTGAAAAGTAAGATTTACGAATTGAAAAAAGTTTGTATGTCTTTTGCCTTTTTCTCTGCCACTACGGTAGATCACAAGGGAATGCAAATTCAGCCTGTGCATGGCCTAATTTCAGGACATGGCACAAAAATAACAAATCAACCCAGGATTGGTCATCTAACTTTTAGGGAATGGGGTAAAAAATGGAGTCGATACAAAGCTCAAGTGGGCCAAACGAACAGGAAAGAGTAGGGATTAAATGCCAACCATTGAAACATTCGTTGGGCCACATGATATTTATGATAAATCTACTCCGTGCATCTGTTTTCACAACTTATTTTAGG
This sequence comes from Magnolia officinalis, assembly GCA_021015155.1. Classification (NCBI taxonomy): domain Eukaryota; kingdom Viridiplantae; phylum Streptophyta; class Magnoliopsida; order Magnoliales; family Magnoliaceae; genus Magnolia; species Magnolia officinalis. Next base: position 94,661,187 of record JAJHSJ010000006.1, read on the forward strand.
GAATGGGATAAAAAATTAACCAGATTCAATGCTCAAGCGGGCTACATGACTGGAAACAGTGGGATTTAGCACCCACTATTGAAAGATATTAGGGTATAGTGGGGTCGATTTGACCTTATAGAGCTACCTATTTTTGGGTCCATTCAATAAAATGAGTTGGAAAAACCAATGGACCGGATTGATTTCTCAAAAAATAAAGGTGGGCTCCATGTACTGTTGGAATTAGGTTGGCAACGGCAACCAACGTGAGAAAGAGGTTTGGTGGATATTTTATTACATCGGGCGAGGGTTGCTCGACCGTAGGTGGGACCCACTGTGACGTTTGTGACAAATTCACTCTGTCCATCCATTCTGCCAACCTTATTTTAGGGCAAGGGCCTAAAAACGAGGGCGATCTACAGGTCAAGGGGGGCGAAACGAGCATGAAACAATGGGAATTAAACGCCGGCCGTTGATACGTTCGTGTGCCCATAGAATGTGTGTGATAAATCCACTATGTCCATCTGTTTTTCCATATCATTTTTTGGCAAGGGCCCTGAAATGAGGTTTATAGTATACTCCATTATGCCACATGACAGGAAAGAATGGGATGGAACTCACACCGTTGAAAAATCCTAGAGCCATCTGGGCCAACTATGATCGTGGATCTGCCTCGTTTTTATGCCTATGCAACAAAATGATATGAAAAAACAGATGAACGTTGCAGATTTCTGAAAATCATCAAAGCAGCCCCACATATGGTCTAGGTTAAGCTAGCAAGGCAATTAACGTTAATTAATGCCCCAGTCAAAGTTTTGATGAAAATTTAAGTCCAGGTGGTGAGCGTTGACCGACTTAGGTGGGCACACTTTGATGTCTGTGACAAATCCACTCAGTTCATCTGTTTTACCACTCTATTTTATGTCATGGAATTAAATATGAGTCCAACCAAAATCTTAAGGGCTTGTTTGATTTTTTATTTCTTCGGTAAATATCCTGTAAAGGGTAATAATTATTTCATTTGGTATTTACGTCACCCCAAGTGAGTCAAACCGACATGAAATAGTTATAAGTATAGGTGAGTTTTGAAAAATAGTTTAAAGTTAAACATCTCTTATTTAAATGAGTCACAGACAGTCTCCCACTGTCTCGGACCATCCCTTTATTTCTTTCTCACACAGACATTATTAATTAACACGCGCGCACGCGCAGTACTTACACTTTTTACCTATATCTTGAGTAGTTTAGTTTTTTTTTTTTTTTTCAAAAAAATTATATTCTATTCAAATAGATCAGCTCAAAACAACCTATACAAAATGGAACTCCAACCCAAAAAATATAGGAGCCCTAACCCGAAATCAGGAGAAATAAATACAAAAGCCGAATGGGCTCACACCATTCTGATCGCACCCAAACCCAGTTTATCAAGAAATATGTTACCTCGAATCGGGCGCGGAAGATGTAAAGGATTCTCGAAAGAAGCATGAGACTGCACAACACTGCCTAAATGAGCCAAATAGTCTACCGGATAGTTCCCTTCCCTATGGACGTGCACCACCAAAACTGTACCTCGTCGCCTCAACTGAGAGATTCTAAATAGCCAGGGCTTCCATTTCCAGCCTGGCCGCGCTGACCCATTGATGAGATGAACAACCAGCCTCGAATCTGACTCGATAATGATCTGGTCGAAGCCCATCGGAATACCATTGAGAAGGCCATCATGCACCGCTCTCAGCTCAGCAATTGTGTTCGTCCCAAATCCATACCCATCTTGTAACGCCCTGAAAATCGGGGGTCGAGCAAAGCTCAGCTCCCGAGTTCCAACGCATCACTTATGCAACACAGATAATGATGATTATGATGAGAGCATGGAAACATGAACGGGATTATACCAAAACAACATATCATACTCCAGAGACAGTTAAATTTGCAAGTGGAAGACTGTGATAGATATATAAAATATATAAACTATGGTGAGTCTCCAGAGTGTGATAATGTTACCAGGTTAATTCATTACAAGTACAATTCCAAAATATACCAAATGTGTAAGGTCCTCTAGTCGACATCCCTGTAATCTTGTCGATCAAGACACGACTCACATGAAGCCGCCAGAAAACAACATATACGAGAAAGCATTCTCGTCGTCACAAAAGTCCGGCTCCGCCTCAGGAATAGCGTCGCCATCTGCAATCAGACAAGTCTGGTGGGTGTCCGGAACACCGTCCCGTAACGTGGGAGTGAGTGATCAACTCAGTGGAACAATAAAGCATAGGTTAACATGTTATCAATTCAGTCAAGCAGTAATAATAAAGCAGTATAATCAAACACTCCTAACTACTCTTGTTAATGCAAGTATGAAATGCAGTCATGATGCATGCCCTCACCACATACTCCCTCATGCGACACCATCTTACGTCCACGGCATGCGTTCATCCCTCAGTGCTCCACATCTTCCAAGCACATGCAGTGTGATGATGAGCATGATTATCGAGTTGTTATTAGTCCTTTTCATACAGCAGTATTGGAAACTAAGGTACCTCCCTTATATCATTCCCAAACAATGATCCATTAATTATAGCGTCGTCAATCCTAGATAATCTCATACGATGATGCGGTTCTAGGTTGCTGCAAGGGCTTTCAGGGCTGTTACACGGAATCGTTGCACCACTCCCCCATCACCTTATCAATACAGGCCTAATTTATACTCTGTTTACTATGGAAAGGCTCGTCGCCTCTCCGCAGATTCAGAGTATGCTCGAGGTCACTACACTGGGTACAGTCAGGGATGCCAGGGCTGTTACACGGAATCGTTACACCACTCCCCCATCACCCATCAAAGCAGTGTAGGCTGACAGCTCGAATACAGTGTCCCATATCACCGTATTCGGCTCACGAGTCTGGTTGCTCAATGGTCACTACGGGGAGGCTCGTGACCCCAGCATAGGCCGACAGCTCGACCACGGTGTCCCATACCACCATGCCCGGCTCATGAGTCTTAGCGGATCGTGGTACCATGGTTAACGAGATTCCATTGGTAAGTTTAGTACCCTAGGTTCAAGCAAAGGCGTCCAAACATGGTGAACATACATAAGGCGGATCAGGTTACTTGGCGGACTCTACTAGCTCGTGCGTACTATCAATTGAACGACATGAAGTGCATAAACACTTCGCGTGGCCTAACCACTGTCGCCAATCGAAGTACGACTCGGGTTCTTCAAACACACCCTACGTGGCGAATGAATCTCAGCCACAAATTCCATTCTAACCGATTGCCTGGACTAACTCATAGTCCTAACTTCATTTCATTTCAACAGGTAAGCATATGAGACAGTCAAAGCAGTAACAAATCAAGATTCCAAATCATAACAATCAAAGGTCCAACATCGTCCGCTTTAGGGCTGTCAGGGTTGTTGCACGGAATCGTTACACCACTCCCCCATCATCCTTTACGGCTTTATTTTTGCATTTTATGGAATAAAACTTAAACATGGATATTCCATTTCATCCATCTAGTATATAAGATACTCAAGCAGTAATGGAGCAATAATTGCATAATTACAATCACATGAACATATTGAGAGGTGTAACACAATCATGAATTCACACACATTCATTCCATAAATAATACCGACATTATATTGTAAACATTCATGGAGGAAATCATACACATAAATAAGGTAGCCGAGATTCACATCTCAACCCTCATACAAGTACTCTTAAGTAACAACTAGCACATTCAGACATTTTCACAAACACAAAGAACACATACATCACCATACATGGTGTATGATGTTCACACATGTGTTAGGCCAAATCCCGTCACTAGGGAGTTGCCCCATATATCACGTGCATAAATCCATGACGGGTGATCATGGCATGCATGAATACAGGTTCCATATCCGTTGGAACATTTTCACAAACACTTGGGCTACACATTTAACACATATAACGTATTTTTGCCGTGACGTGATTTAGGGCAAGTCCTTTCGCTAAGGAGTTGTCACACATGTATTAAACATATATTCACGACAGATAATTATGTTAAGCACAAATCCGTATTTCATACGTATACGGTATTTTCTACAAATACGAAGAATATAGTATATTCAACATAGCTAACGTATAACTGAAAAATGAAACGGACAACACTTTGTACATGTACAATTGCATCCAGATCATGAATCTATCATTATTTGACATTGAAAGCATTGAAAACCATAACCTATACGTCTAAAGTCCGCACATTTTGCCGTAGAATCGTAACGAATACGCTAGAATCTCTAAGTCTTCGTCTACGACAGTATATCAACCTATAACATAGGATACGTTAGCTATTTCGCTACTTGAATTAATTCAAACCCTAAAACAGGTTAGAGTGAGGGTTTTCTTATCTAGAAACGAAGCCAGAATCGCCGGGAAAGCGATTAGAAAACGATGGTTAAGCCTTTAGATCAACAGGATAGAACGGCAGGAAGAATCTCCCACTTCTCTCACACTTTCTCTCTCTTTTCTCTCTTCTCTCTCCTAGATTTTCTCAAATTCGTATGGAATGAGAGAGTGAGGGTTTAAGGTCCTTATATAGGTCCAGAACTCACCAAATTAGACTCAGGGCCAAGGTATACTTAGGTTATAGCCAGAGTGGGTCTGTTCCGTCTTAACGGAGCGCTTCTGGAAGCCCCCCTTGAGCCAATGGTCAGACTTAAGCTCACTAACACTGGATCTAGGTTCAGTTGAGGTTTCGTTCCAGTCGGATTTTCAGATCGCAAGTGGCGGACCAGTTTCAGTTCAACGGTCCGCGAATCTCGATCGGGGATTTTAAGTACATGGATATGTTTGGGCAAATATCCCTGATCTGAGGGTGTAATCTGGTCCGATTCCGACGGTCTGGTTGCTTATAACTGATCCGCAAGCGACACGTCTCAGATTTCATAAATTTGTATTTTATTTTTAATTAATTTCACATTTCTCACACTCCTAGCTTCGGGCTCAAGCAAACAGCCGTGGGACATTATCTGGATTTGATCTCCTAGATGGCTATCAAACCCAGCAAGGCGGTCCTAATTCCATAACCTCGTATTGTTCGGACTTTCGATGTCCGGTCCAGATCCGATACAGAGTTTCAATGTGCTCCCGAGAGCAACTGGGTAATGAGATTGATCCTAGATTTTAGGGTAACCTAGCGTTAATGATTCTACAAGTTTTGGGTCTTACAGATCGTATTTAAAGTGATTAGTGCGGATTTCGTATGAACTCTAGTTTGACACTAGTCGATCCTCGTCCAATTTCTAAAGGATTTAGTCCTGAGTGACATCTGCTCGAGGTGGGACTCGGGTCTTTGTACGGAATGATCAACATCACCTAGACTGTAAGATTTGTGTATAATATGAAAGCACTTAGGCGAGTTTGAAGGATAAGATAGTGAAAGGTGAGATTTGTGAAGGAAAGGTGAGGTTTTCAAGAAAATAGTTTGAAAAGGGATTTGAGACCTTTGAATTGAGTGTTTGAGAAGTTAATCAGGTGTTAGGATTGACCCATTGCCTAAGGACTCCTAACTCCAGGTTGATAAAAATCTGGGGCGTTACACGTTTGCGAAGGCAAAAATGAACTCGCCCCTCTCCCCTCTACATATACCACCTCCACCCGATAACCCAGGATTCCCCCTGGCGAAATCGTCAACGTTAATTTTGACCCAACCAGGCATCGGCCTTCTCCATCTTACTACCTCAGGTTTGCCGCCAGGATTGACACCAGACGAGAATAGATTATGAGTCCATTGCGAGGGAGTCCCACCAAGCAAGGCATCCCACCATTTGATTTTAGAAACCACCCTATCAGGAAACACGATCGACCCTCAAAAACTGCAGCATTTCGAACTTTCCACACTTCCCAGATTATCAAACATGGGAGCAACATGAAATTAACTGACTTTCGATGCATGGCATTAGCAGCTGCCCACCATTGAGATAACCGCGCTTCTATCGAACTGCTGACATGACGTTTATGCCAATCCAACTACCAATGGCCAGCCAAACATTTTGTGCCAGCTTGCTGTGAACGAATAGGTGAAGAGCTGATTCGGTATCACAGGAAAGACTATCGCAGCAAACACACTTCGACGCAAGCTGAACCCCTCCGGATTGCACTGCACTATCCACTGGAATTGCCTTTTGAATCACCTTCCAGACTAGGAGGGAAATTTGGGGGGAAGTTTTGAATGCCATACCCATTTAGACTAGCTGCGATTCGGATTAGACACCCTGGACAGCGACCAGGCCAATTGTATAGAGAATTCCCCGGATGGAGTTAACGGCCAAAAAGGCAAATCAGCGTCGGCAGAAGTACAAAAACCTACCTGAAAAATGTGATCGATAACAGGTTGAGGAAGAAGAGGAAGCGCTGCTGAGGGAGGAAAAGGTCCTAAAGGACCAATCACTTGACAAACTTTAATCTCTTGCAAGCCTACAGGCACCTTAGTTTCAGCCAACAGGCGGAGCGGTCCCAGGCCCGTCCAATTTGTTGTCCAAAAGTTGCAATTCCCTGCACCAACTTGCCATTGAACATGTGCCTCAACAGAAGGCAACAGGTCCCTAATCCGTTTCCATAGGGGAGAAGACAATTGGCTTGCCGTATTGCGCCCACCTGCCAACTCATCACGAAGATATTTTGCCGTCATGAACACTTTCCAGACATTCTCCTCTTTCCTAAATTTAATCGACCAAGCCATTTTCAGACAGAACGCCATCATAGTGTCCGCAAGTTTTCTGAGACCAATGCCCCCCTCGTCTTTGGGCGTAGACAGCAACTTCCAAGACTTCTAGTGACACTTCAAATTCCCCTCAGACCAGCCCCAAAAGAAATTGGTCATGTGCTTTTCAATTGATTGAAGCACCTGCGCATGAATATGGACCGCCGCCATAGCATGAACCGGAATAACAGAAAGGACGTTCTTGATGAGGACCATGCGCCCCGCCTGAGATAAGATGCGAGCCTTCCACCCATTGATTCGCCCCACAACCTTATCCACCAAAGACCTAAACTCTCTTGCCTTGATCCTCCCATCCACTATAGGAACACCCAGGTACTTGAGAGCGGACGACGCTTTCCTAAAATTGAGAATTCCTTCAATTGTTCTGAGCCGCGCACGCGAGACTTATATCTTGAGTTGCTTCTTCTTCTCTCTTGAAGTCACGCAAATCCAACATCCCATCTACATGCAACTATGAGAATGTCCAAACCATGCATCTGTTGTAACTTGATGCCTAGGATGACTTTATGGAGTGTCAGGATCAAAAGAAATTGGGCTGGAAAGTTTGTTGTAGGTTAAAAACTGCCCAATGTGCACATAGCTTCTGATGTCATGGAAGGTCATTGACTATGCCCTAGCCAATGGACCAAAGGCTATTCACCCTTTGAATATATATATATATATATATAATAATATATATATATATATATATATATATATATATATATATAAAAGTTGTTTTAGGATTTCATATTTCAGTTCAAAGTTAAATTTATTATTTTAAGTTTCAATGTTGTTATTTTTCTCTTGGTTTAGGATTTTAAGAGTTATAGTTATCCCAAGATAGGATTTGGGTTAGACTAAGAATAGTTAATGGAATTTTGAGTTTAGATTTATTTAATATTTTTAGTAAATTTTACTATTTAAAGAATATTTAGGGAAATTTGGTTTATTTTTGCTTATATGAGATGTATCTAGTTTGTTGCAAAGAATATATATATATATATATATATATATATAAAATTGTTTTCAGAGAGTTTTCCCTGCGTATTCAAGGCTTAGCATGGGGAAAAAAATTGTGATCTTTACTCTCCTTTTCTCCATACACCCGGTACACAACGGCCGTACTGTACGGGGCAACCGGATGATCAATAATTGCAAGGATGGCCAAGGAATCAAATTGAGTAGTGACCCGTCAGTACTGGTCAATACTGCACGTGGGCCTCACAATGATGTATGCATTTTATCCATGCCATCCATCCATTTTTCTGGCTCATATTAGGACAATAGCCCAAAAACGATGCAGATCCAAATTTCAAGTGGACCACACCATAGGAAACAATGGTAATTGAATGCCCACCATTAAAAACTTCATAGGGGTCACAAAAGTTATGGATCAAGCAGGTATTTTTGTTTTCCCTTCATTCAGGTTTGTGTGACCAAATCAACTTATTGGAGTTAAATCACCACTGTTTTCTTTGGTGTGGTCCGCCTAAGATTTGGATGTGCCTCTTTTTGGGATCATGCCTAAAATGTGCTAGAAAAATGGATGGATGGCATACATAAAACACATACATTATGATGGGCCCACAACACCGACCAGTAGGGGGACCTCTATATGGGATGAGTACTCTACCAAATCCGAGTCCGTCACAAGTAATGGATGATTCCAAACTTGGCCAGTGAAACTGGATGTCATCGAAGAAGTGATCTTCCATTGAAGTCGAGTTCAAGGAAGAAGACTTCCTACAACTCAATGTTGTTTGGTTAACAACTCAGACGTTCAAGGGAAACAATGTCTTAAGCTTGGCTGTAAAAATATTGAAACTCATATTATTGCAACAAATGATATATTGGTTCACATGGATATAGATCAAGCACATGTGTACAACCTTCAAGCCACTTAGTTTGTGGGTCTCCACACGGATATTGGCCCTTGTCGATTTTCATTATAAATTGTTCATTTTTCTCAAACCGGTGTGACCATGTGACGCAGGGGAGGACGTGAGGTCGAGCACCATCTTCCTCAAGAGGATAACTATTTCGAATCTACGGAACTTCTCTAGACTCCTCACAGAGACTTTTCGAATCAACAAGGAAAGAAAGCAAGAAAATAGAAATAAATTCTAATAAATTTGAAATTGATTGATGAATGAAAAAAAAAAACAAAGTTAACAACCCTTTAATTAGGGATACCAATGAGAAAGAAATCAGAATCAAACTACGACTAAAACTCCTAGAATTCGTGACTTACTATAAATAATAAACTTACTATTTATAGATGGTCGTGATGTCTACTAGTGTGCAAGGTTTTTGGCCAAAAATAGTAAGTGTCCTATTTAGCTTCACCAAGCTGTTCTCCTAATTTTTCTAAGCTCTTTTCGTGTTGGGCACAACTCCTAAAGCCCAACGGATGAAGAGTTATAATCAAACTAAAACTTATTATTTATAGCAAAAACGGCATTAAAATAAGGAAACGACCGTTCTTCTGGCGGTATTTTGCAAATCTGGCTTGGTTGGCTAAAGTATCTCGTTCTACCCCAAAATCATATATTTTATATCCGATAACTCATTCCAAATTGCGAGATATGCCTGATTTAAGGTCCGACGGTCCGGATCACTTATGTCGTCGACCGGACCTTTTCTGATTCATCTTGGCCATGTAACTCTCCGCGACCCTCTCTACATGAATATTTGTGGGAACCGGCCATTCTCTAATTGCCTTCACCTTCTCCTCATGTCAGCCCCAAACTCGGAAACCAGGCTCACAAAATTTTCGATCACCGAATCCGGCTCCGACAGCCTCCGTAGTACCCCATTCTCGGCTCCCAGCGTCCATTCGCCAGGTTCTGATCCTGGAATGCTATGAGGAGGATTTTCAACATCGGTTTGATTTGTAGTAAGCATAACCAAAGGCATAACCCACAAACAACAACCAAAAACTCCATCACATTTTCACTATGATAAAAAAATTTACAAGTACAATGAGCATAAACGAAAATACAATGATGATAGACAAAAAGCTCCAAGATGATCTGCTCTGCGCTCCTGCCTCAGCGTTGCTGCTTCCCAACGTCACCTGCGCGCAACGGTCGTGCATAAGCTTATAGAAAGCTTAGAGGGTGGTGAAAGTGTGTGCACAAGGTAGTAATGCAGTTATGCAGTATCAGAGTAATGCGGAGCATGATGATGAATCTATGAATACCACCAGCCGTACCAAGGCTATGCGATGCAAGGCATGAATGATGTCGGCCATATCAAGGCCATGCGATGCAAGATGCAACTCAAGCATACAAATCTACATCTGAGTCCTCATATCAATACAGCTCAACTCTGGAATATTACTAGGGTCTAGTACACTCTAAACCAGATTGCCGCCCAATCGTGCGCAATAAGGTAAGTGGAAGAGACCTCACTACCCGCCTGCCAATATCGAGCTCGACTCGTCGGTAGCGGACCCATTCCTCGAGCTAGTCAAACTCAGCCTAGCTTTGCCCCCTCCTCTCGGGCGGGTAAGGCCGCACCCCCTTCCAACCGACCACGACACAGTGAAAAATGCGGCCTCCTAGTAATCGGCACTCGGCGCTCATGCACCCACTCGGTCTAGACGCTGGAACAACCTCCTGGTACCATAAGAGTTTAGGGACTTTCATCCAGGGATATGTATATCACCCCATGTAGAACAAGATTTTCGATATCCAATCCTGCCAACCACGATATGCCTGTGGCGGCTATGACCCTGATGTCGTTAGGGCGTACAGTATACATGTCACACAATGCAAGATGTATGAATCACGCAATCCAGTCATACAGCAATCATGTACGTACCATGCTCTCATGTGGGCATCTCCCTTTACCAGGGAGTCCCATAACAATCTGCCCAATGGCATGCGCTATGATCAATCACTTGTCTCATTATAAGCATGCAAATGATGCGTATGGGCATGTATTATGATGTTATGTTGTCACATACTCATAATCGATATCGATAACCGACGTCGGCCTCGGCAACGGCACTGATAATCAGCGTCGGCCGTGGTTATGAAGTCATTCGTCTACAGCGGATGGGCCCCACTTATTTGGGTTAACCCATGAAGAGAATGACCTAACAAGGCCTAATGGAAGGTCACAATGAGGACATCTAACCATCATTGCCCACCAATGTGGATGTCAAACTAACATTGCTCCCAAGGGGTGGCCTACATATGACTAAACATATAGTGGGGCTCATGGCCTTACGTACAATCACAATGGGCCTCATTTACGTCACATAGGCCTCGCCATACGGGCCAACATACATCACGTCAGACCTCAAATACACAACAGGTGGGCCTTGCACCTTGGTCTCGAATATATCATAACGGGCCTTACCCATGGACCTCATCGCTGGGCCTCATATGTTAAGTGGGCCACATATTTGGGCCTAACCATTCAAATAGGTGGGCTCCGCCCATGGCCCAAAATGCATCATGATGGCCACATGGGTGGGCCACACCAATATCAAGTGGGCTTGGACCCCACCAACATCATTTCAATAGTCGCAGGTGTAACGTGTGTATCTCTATACACTATCAACCCATGGGGCACATGGCCCATTAATGATGACCAACACTGCCCAACATTGCCCATAAACATCAACACCATCCAAATTTTGTACAGGTGCATCAACACCATCCATACATTGCCCAGGTACGGGTCTCACCATCAGGACGGCTGTGATGTTCATACACATCACGTGGGACCCATGGAACTTGCCGACATCAGTCCAGCAATGGGTCCCACCATCAGGACGGTTGGATGTATATATACATCATGTGGGACCCATGGAACGTGCTGACTTCCACATCAGGTGGTTCTCCCATCTAAACGGTTGGATGGCATAGATAATACACGTTCATCGTGCTGGGACCCACAGGACTTGCTGACGTGAATAGACAGTGGGTCCCACCAGCTGGATAGCTTGGATGTGATGCCAAGAGAGTCGTGCCTTGCTGCTGGCCGTCCAATAGATGGACGGCCCAGCTGAAATGGACGGACGGCCTGGGTGGGTCCCCTGGACCCCACCGTTTTCACGCTTCCCGGTTAGCCACCCCCACTAGGGAATCGATGCTAAGACCTTAGTGTTGAAAATGAGGTATCTGTCACTCAGCCTACCATTTGAGCTATGGATCTGGGTCTCACCATCTGGACGGTCCAGCTCTCACGTGGGACCCTCAGAACTGCTGACGTTGAATGGGCAGTAAGTCCCATCAGCTGGATGATGGATGGTGTGGATAGAACACGTACATCACGGTAGGTCCCACCGTCCAGGTGTGGACGGTGTGGACAAAACACACACCACAGTGGGTCCCTGCCTCCAGCGCACCCGGTTGCGTGCGTCTGCAGCAGCAGGCGCTGCTGCTATATTTTTTTAATTATTTTTTTGAAATGGGGTTTTTCTGAGGTTTTACTGTGGTAGGGCCCACATCAACAAAATCCACCCCACCCATTGGTCTTTATTGCTCAAGACAGACCAAAAGAGCCTAATATTCGCTATATTTTGGCGCATCAAAACAACATGGTGGATTTCAATGGTAGATACACTGTTTGTTATGCTATGGCTCGCCTGAAAGTCAGATTGGCCCCATTTTTCGGCTCAACGCCTAAAATGATCTGAAGAATGGAATGGACGGCTTGGATTAAAACCATACATCAGGGTAGCGCCTGTGTGAGTGGCCCACCCAAAAATCACTCTTTTACCCCTTTTTTTTGTTGACGCTAGTACACCCCACTGTCCTCACGCTGCACTGACATCTAGCGTCTCTGGACGCTGGATGGTTTTGGATTAGGCATATCACATTAAGGTGGGCCCTACCTTCAGACATGCTGTCCAGGTGGGCCACCATATACATGGATGGCGTGGATAAAACATACGCCAAGGTGGGGTCCATTCGAGTGGGCCACTCAACTACATCATCACATAAAAGAAAAAGAGAGAGAAAGAAAGAAAGAAAAAAAAGACCGAGTGATGGAGGGACCCTGGCACTATGGGCCCTCCCTTCCATACATACGTCATGTGGGTTCTAATACATGTGGGCCCACCGATCAAAATCAACGGTGGAGATCCTTTCTCCACCAAAATGCACCGTCTAGATGACCCTATTTAAGCAAGGAAAATAAACATCATGATGGGGTCTATGGAGAATGGCCCCATCATGGAATGATCATGAGGATCAAGGTGGGCCATTGGCCAAATCTTAGGGTCCAAAGTGAGATCCATACCATCGATCGGTAGGCCTCACTTGGCCCATCACAAAAACATGGAAACTAGCCTATAGAAGCACCCACCGATCAATTTTCTTACTCCCTTGGCTTCCTTTGCTCCTTAACTTCGATTCCAATGGAGGAGATGGCGTTTGGATGGTTGAGATGGGAGATGAGAGGTTAGGAAGTGGGCCACATACAAAATTTTCTCATGGAGGTTTTGGGAGAGCTTTGGACGTGTGATGCTTTCACTTGCTTGGGAAAGTAGTTTGAAAATGAGAGAGAGAGGGTTGTAAAGAGAGATAGATAGATGGGTGATGGAGTGATGGATGTGGTAAGTGATGGGTGTGTAAGAGCTTTTTGACTTTAGGGGTAAATTTTGTAAGAGAAGTATGGGCTTGTGTAAGAACTTTTTGACTTTGGGGTTGCTTGAAAATGGGTGAAAGGTGATGTGTACTTAACATGATGAGATTGATTGATTGATGTGACAAGTCATAGAGATTCTCTCGGAATTTGTACGCGCGGTGTTTTTCTCGCACTGAACGCGGACCCACGTCTTCTGACTAGGGTATCAGATCGGTGTGCGAGTCACGGCATTGGAACCACGACGATGACGCAGTCTAGGGTACAAGTCTCGGGTTGTGTCGACTCGGGTTGACGATGTGTGAATCAGGGTAGCGCGCAAATAACCTACGGAATGGTACGGTCTAGAATATGGGTCTTACATCTCATCCACCCGAATGCCCGTGGATGTCATGACAAAACCCAGAAACAATAGGCTATCAGTCATAAAGCTGCACTTTTTAAAATTGAGATCCAATTTATTTTTAGTGAACACTTGTTGAGGGTCAAATATTGCATATCAAACCCCAGTTATTGCATGGATTTAAGAACATGGTACTGTTTAACAGCCCGATTTACTCGTGTTTGTGCTGCAAGGTATAGTTACAAGCTTGGATTGAAATGGGGTACTAAAAGCATGGAATTAACACTCAGAATTCACCAAGGTACGGGATGGACCTCAGGGGACCAAGATCAATGGATTCACACGCCAGAGATCCGAAGAAATCAAGCCGTTCTTGTTAAAGAGGCCTGAAAGTCGTTCAAAACGCAAGATCACAGGGTTTCCACCATGTGTTCGGCTCGAAACTTCATATATGGCATGTGGACCATAAATTAACCGTACACGTCGAATTTCAACCCTCGGATCCTTGTGAAAGTGGCCCAACAGTCAGATCAGCTCATAAATCGTCAATCGCACCCGAGATCTGGATATGCTTTAAAGTTGGTCTCAACCCATTATCTGAGGAGACAAGACGTCTGAACGGAGCGGATGTCCCAGAACCATCATAGTGGACCCCACTTAAGCATGAATGTACATAGTGCATAATTGCACTAGCTATGCATGACAACAGAGAGTCGGTCAAACTGACTCTTGACCGATATTTTCAAAAGAAGGAAATTTCCTTCTTCGTGCACTTACACAGCCCGTCCGTTGGGTGGGTGCATGGCCCACTTTCATTCGTCAGACGACTGATCCAAACCGACCAGATTTCCTAGGAGCAGATTTCGACCAAACCCTTGACATTTCCGTGAAACCATGCACAAGAACAAGCGCTGTAAAGAAGAAGGTGCTGATGAACGTTGATCAACACTGTGGCCCACCAAGAACTCAGATTCAACTCAATTTTTAAACGGTGGCCTGAATCGGCCCTACGAGGCCAATGAACGGCCTTGATCCATGAAAAATTCACTACAAGTGGGTCCCACAGAGGTCAGCGCATCCACTTGCGTAACGCCTTACGCAATGCAGATCCGATTGCCGTCCGATTTCGTGGTCGTTGTGCGATCATGGCGGTGATCGGGCCGGCGATCTGAACCGTCCATAAGCTCCTTAAGTTGGGACCATCCCCATCCATGAAGGCCAAACGAAAGATGAGGATGACCAGTTGTCCCAAAGTCTATCCAAACGAGAACTTGTTTGCATTTTTTTCTTTTGCTGGCACTACACACGGCACTGCTGCGTAAACTGACTCCCAGCACCGACTTCCTCCTTTTGTCTATAAAAGGGAGAGGGCTGGGATGTGCAATGGCGCTGGGGATCTATCCTTTGGAGGTGTGCAGCCGTGGAGGCATTCAAGGGGAGCTCTAGGGACGTGGAGTGGGCCGGCAACGAGTTCTCCTTCTTCCTTCTTTGAATTTTCTTTTCCTTAGTTTATGTTATGTTTTTATTTAAGAGATTTTAGCATGTCTATGACGGGCTAAACCTCTTAGCTAGGGCTAAGAGGTGAAGCTTGTAGCGTGGTTGAGATGTTTGCTTGGTTTTGATTCTTGTTTTGTTGAATTCTTTTGGATTCTAGTTTAATTATAATGAGTATTTTTAGTTTTTAATGGTTTATTGTGACTCAAATTACAATGGATTTGCGATAGCTTGAGATATTATCTTTTCATGTATTGAGATTGTGAACTTGGGAACCCTGTTGTTCACCATCGTCTCATGGGCATGGTTAGGTGATGGAACCCTTCCTAACTTTCACAGTTCTCTAATGATTGGCTGTGAGATTGATAAATTGCTGTTGTTTGCCATAGTCTCCTAGGCATGGTTAGGTGATGGAATCACTTCCAAATCTTCGTCATTCTTATCTATTGATGATTAGACCCATAAGTAGTTCAGAGATTTGAAAAATCTCTTCTTACCAACTGGATAGGATATGACTCTAATTCCAGTTGTGTCCTTGAATCATTACTAGGTAGCTTCCCAATTGCTACAAGTGGATCCTTGACACCCTAGTTTTTCACCATTAAATTTACAAGTTTTAGATTAATATTTCATCATTATTCTCTCAATTATATATGATTTAGATTTCATCTTAATCTAGTTCTAGTTCTACTTAGTTTCAGACTATGTACAGGTTTCAGTCCCTTGGGATTCGACCTCGGTCTCACCGAGTTTATTACTATATCACAACGCTATACTTAGGGAGTGGACAACACTTGAAGGACCTTCTTGAGATGTTCCATATGGGTAGTTTTGTCTTGACTATATATCAAAATATCATCGAAATAAACCACAACAAACTGGCTAATGAAAGGTTTCAGAACTTGGTTTATCAATTTCATGAATGTGCTGGCTTGTTCAAAGACCGAAGGGCATGATCATCCATTCATACAATCCTTCCTTAGTCTTAAAGGCCGTCTTCCACTCATCACCTGACCGTATTCGAATCTGATGGTAGCCGCTCATTAGATCCAACTTAGAGAATAATTTCGTGCCTTCAAGCATGTTCGACATAGTGTCTAGCCGTGGTATGGGAAACCTGTATTTTATGGTGATTTTGTTGATGACCCGGCTGTCGACACACATACGTCAACTCCCATCTTTCCTAGGAGTTAATAGAGTAGTTATGACGCATGGATTCATACTTTCTCGGATGAGACCCTTACGGATCAGTTCCTCCACTTGTCTTGTAAAATTTCGCACTCTTTCAGAATCATCCGATAGTGAGGATGATTGGGTAAAATGGACCCATGGACAAAGTCGATATGGTGCTGGATATTCCGCATGGGGGGTAACCCATTGGAAAGGTCATTGGGCCATTTTTTTGAATTCTTGTAACAAAGGCTTTAGTCTTTCAGGGATGATGGTAGGCTCGAGTTCTTTCCCTTTTACAATTAATGTATAAGCCTGTTCTGTTTTATTGGATTCTTCAACGAAGTCCTGTATGGTGAAGAGAAAATGACCTTCCACTTTAGAAGTTTCAGGTGGTCCCTCTGGATCCATAGGGGCCGATATGGTCTTCCGACCGTCCTTGACGAAGATATATATGTTATCTCGCCCTTTACGAGTGGCGTCACGGTCAGATTGCCTAGATCGACCAAGTAGTATGTGACATGCTTCCATGTCAACCACATCACATACTACTTCATCCTTATAATGTTTGTCAATTGAAAATGATATGGTGGACCGTTCAGTTACCTTTGTTTCGCTGACCTTCTTAATCCAACTGATTGTATATGGGGAGGGATAATGCTCCATTTTTAATTGCAATTTTTCCACCATGACCTTGGAGACGATATTCTCGCTGCTCCCACTGTCAATGATCATGTTACAAACCTTTTGGATCACCGTACACCTAGTTCGGAAGATGTTATACCTCTCTGGATGCACTTTTTTCTTGGAGCATATAATAGCAGCCTCACGATGAGCGACTTGCCGCGATCTTTCTGAACCCAACCTGACTCATCTGCCTCGTCCTTGGTGGTGTGCTCCTGTTCTTCAACATCCAGATCTTTATAAGTGTTGTCAGCACTACCATCATTGATGGCGAAGTTTGCCACTTTTCGTTGGGGACAAGTATTTGATAGGTGACTCGGTTGGCCATAACGATAGCATTTGTCGGGCTTTGGCCGAGCATAGGGTTTGAAATTTTACTTGGACCAGCAGCAGTCGATACGCTCCTTTGGGGTCTAGCTAACCCGCTTTCCTGATCTCGGCTCTCAGACGTAGGAGGTTGAGTGCGTGCTCCTAAGGGCTCTTTCCCTTGAGCTGTGGAGCTCCCTGTGGCGGACCTGCCACAGCGACCCTTGCGGTAGGATAGGTCTGTGTTAGGACGTTCAAGTTATGCTTCAGCCCGGGTAGCCAACTTGATTGCGTCATTCATTGTCCACATGGACTGTATCTGTACCCGATCCTGGATTGCCATATGCGATCCACCGTTGAATCGGATGACTTGCTGCGATTCAGTCTCGACCAAATTGTTACTTGCTACCAGGCGGTAAAATTCTTCTGCGTATTCTCTCACCGACCGACTACCCTGTTGACAATCTTAGTATTATTGGAATAATACCTGATCGTAGTCGCTAGGGAGGAATCGGGCACGTAATAGTTGCTTTATCTGCTACCACGTGCGGATTGATGCTTTCATCTGCTTGGTTCGTGCGAGTTGCAATTGTTCCTAATAAGCTGAAGCTCCGCCCTTCAACTTGTAGGCCACAAGCTTGACCTTCTTTACTTCAGGGATGTCCATATAGTCGAAGAATCACTCAACTTTAGAAAGCCAATCGAGGAAATCCTCAATGTATAGTTGGCCATTGAAGCTAAGAATATCAACTCGCATATTGAATTCCCGATCTGTTTGATCTACTTGATCACCGCCTTGTTTAGGGTTTTAGAAGATTATGTCGTTGATCTCCTCCTCGCTAGATCTCCATTCCTCAGGAATAACCTTTGGATGCACTGCCGGTATTATCCTGCGATCAAGGTGATTACGAGTTTCAACAATTGACGGTGGAGGATTACCACTAGGAAAATGGAGTTGGCTTAGGGTTTCCACCAAGAGATCCACTATACAATTGATGGAAGCATGCAGCCCTTGCATGACTTGCCTATTCTCTCATTGTGTTGCTTCGAAAGCTACCGCTGTTAAAGGTAAATTTTCTGGAACACCGCCCCATGGGATTGTTGCCCGACCCGTCGTTAGAAGCCATTGATCCGAGAAAAAACCTCTCTTTGATACCAAACTGACGCAGGGGAAGACGTGAAGTCGAGTACCATCTTCCTCAAGAGGAAAACTATTCTGAATCCACGGAACTTCTCAGGACTCCTCATAGAGACTTCTCAAATCCAAGAGGAAAGAAAGCAAGAAAATAGAAATAAATTCTAATAAATTCGAAATTGATAGATGAATGAAAAAAACGAGTTCACAACCCTTTAAATAGGGATACCAAACAATAAGAAAGAAATCAGAATTAAATTACGACTAAAACTCCTAGAATTCGCGACTTACTATAAATAGTAAACTTACTATTTATAGACGGTCATGATGTCTACTAGTGCGCAAGGTTTTCGGCCAAAAATAGTGTCCTATTTGGCTTCACCAAGCTGTTCTCCTAATTTTTAAAGCTCTTTTCGCATTGGGCGCAACTCCTAAAGCCCAATGGATGAAGAGTTATATTCCAACTAAAACTTACTATTTATAGTAAAAACAGAATTAAAATAGGGAAACGACTGACGATTTGGCGGTATTTCCCAAATCCGGTTTATGCAACCCGGTTATTTTACCCCATAATCATATATTTTATGTCCAATAATTCATTCTGGATTGCGAAATACGCCTGATTTAAGGTCCGACGGTCTGGATCACTTCTGTCGTTGCCCAGGCCTTTTCTGATCCATCTTGGCCATGTAACTGTCCGCGACCCTCTCTACATGTATGGTAATGTGGATCATCCATCACATTTGCCCCTTGATTTGTTACCTACCTACCTACTTGTTATAAACACCCACTACAAGAAATCCCACTTTTAGTGACGAAAATTTTTGTCGCTAAAAGCCAAATTTTCGTAGCTAAAATGTTTTAGCGACGAAAATTTTCGTCGCTAAAAGACCGAGGCAATATGTTTTTATTGACGAAATTTTTTGATCGTTGGTAATGCTAAGATTTTTAGTGACGAAATTTTTCGTCGCTAAAAATAAATGTTAAAATTTTAGCGACGATATTTTTCGTCGCCAAAAATAATTACAAAACTTTTAGCGACGAAATTTTTCATCGCTAAAAAATAAATGTTGACTTTTTGCGACGAAATTTTTCCTCGCAAAAAATAATTACAAAACTTTTAGCGACGAAATGTTTCGTTGCTAAAAAATAAATGTTAAATTTTTAAGCGACGATATTTTTTGTCATAAAAAATAATTACAAAACTTTTAGCGACGAAATTTTTCGTCGCTAAAAAATAAATGTTAAACTTTTAGCGACGATATTTTTCATCGCCAAAAATAATTACAAAACTTTTAGCGACGAAATTTTTCGTCGCTAGAAAATAAATGTTAGACTTTTAGCGACGATATTTTTCGTCGCAAAAAATAATTACAAAACTTTTAGTGACGAAAAATTTCGTAGCTAAAAAATAAATGTTAGACTTTTAGCGACGATATTTTTCGTTGCTAAAAATAATGACAAAACTTTTAGCGACGAAATTTTTCGTTGCTAAAATATACGTAAGAAACTTTTGCCTACGAAAATTTTCGTAGGTAAAAGTATCTTTAAAAAAAAAAAAAATTCCAGCACAAAATTCTGCACAAATTCCTGATATACACCTGTTACAATAAATTTCACAGATATTCTTCCTGATATACACCTATTATATAATATATTTCATCATATTCACATTCACATCCATCTAAACCCAAACTACGTAAATCCATCCAAACATAAATTACATCTATCCAAACACAAACAATCTTATCCACATCACATTCATTCATGAATAAATACATATAAGTTTAACATCATAAATAAAATACAAAAAATTATTCAAAAGTTGATTAGACTGTCCATTTTGTCCAACACAACTTGATATTTTGTTGGCTTTATTTTTTGTTTTCTTGAAAAAGAATTCTCCAAATGACAGATGAATCATGTTTAGAGCCTAGTGTAGATAATGTATAACAAAGCACCCTCAATCCCTTGATCCAAAAGCCATGGTTTGAAGGTATTGGCTAAATCTTTGACCCTGCACATACGTTGTATCTGAAAATGATCTACCACACTCAAAGCCACAATTTTAATGAACCTGCATAGCTCATGATCATACTACATCCAAATCACATGCTGTAGATTGACTTTGGTCAGCTAATGTAGATCTTTTCAACAAATCACCTCAATCCATTGAGCCAAAATCCATCTATCTATTTAATCTTAGTACAAAGACTATAAAAGCTAACTATCCTTTATTAGGATTAATCTAGGAGCAGTTCTAAACTTGCATAGTTCCTATAAAAGACTCTAAAAATACTAACATGGAAAACCTTCTCCAAGTGAAACAGGTGCATAATATGTGGAAAAACTGTTGGGCTATCTCTACTTGTCAAATCTCAGTCAAAAGCATGTGTAGCTGAGCTGGGATGAACTATCGAGCCTCTTGGAAGACCCAAAATAAGCGGAATAAAAAGGTAAAACTAAAAAGAGTGATCATAAGGAAAGCATGATGCACATTGATTTTCACTTACGAATTTGAGTTTATTAGTAGAAAGAAAAGGAAAGAGGAAAAAGAAAAGAAAAAGCATCCAATGAAATGAGCAGTACCTGCAACTTATCCTTGTAAGCAACAAGCAGGTCAAGTGTTGCTCTAAACACACGTTCCAATGCTTCTCTGGGTAACTGGTCCACAGGAAGTGCAAGAAGCGAAGTCAATCCCAACAAGCAAACTTTCTTATCATGTTCCCTGCAATCACCATAGGACTATTGAAGCCACGGGAAAAGTTTTACAACATGAGGAGGAAAACAATCTGAGAAGTAGAAGTCACATTCTAAAATTAGCATGCAAACCACTTTTTTTTTTTTTAAAAAAAACCTATTGTAACATCTGAAACCAGAGATTAAAAACTTCTACTGCTACCCCAAGCTTTTGCAATATGCCAAGTGTCATTGTTGCATTATAGTAAAAGAGCATTACCAATCTGCAATAAGTTTGAAAGACTTATAACTTAATGTGCCTTGTTCATCTACAATTTCAGCCAATACTAAATTGAATTGTCTTTAGTAAACAAAGATAAGCCAAAATATCCCAAGACATGCTAGAATATGTTGAAATGGAAACACAATGATATAAGGTACTTAAATTCAAACACATTACCACTAGTAAGAGATTGTACTTTGAGAAGGAAACTAAAAGAACTGTAACAACTTTTAACTCCACAATTAACTTGAATTGTGTGTAAGGTACTTGAATTCAAACACATTACCACTTGTATTGATTTATTTCTCAAGTCCATATATATGAAATTATAAGTCACCTCTACATGCCTTACTAGAAAATAAATGAAACTTGTACCTGACTCCACCTTAGAGAGGTCAAGAAGTTGCAAAACCAAATCTCCAGAAGATAGCATAACATTCAACAATTGCCGTTGTTCTTGATCTAGATTTGTGTTGGCAAGGATCTCAGCCATACTAACCCCGGTAAGGGGAGATTTCATGAGACAGTTGCTAACATTTGTTTTGCCCGCATCATTTCCTCTAATGAAAGGGATAAAGAAAAAAGAAAAGAAATATAATAAGTGAAACTTGTAGTCATGCATCCAAAGTTCCAATCCAGATTTAGACAAATAGCAGAAATTGCAATACCTGTTATGTGAATTGTTTTATTCAGTTCTGTTTCCTTGGCCTTTTGCACAACTATCTGCTCTCGAAGCCTTGCCATCTTTTCTCTTTTTATTACCTGTTATAAGATGAGAAACAATATATTATAGAGAAAATAAACCTTGCTGGTTGCAAGAACATAGAGAAGAAAAACAAGAATATGAAAACATGTTTATTGAAACAACTTGAAAGTTGGACTAGACTTAGACCCAATGATATATACTTGGTTTTTTAGCAAAAAAATTAGGAAGAAAATGGAGTAAGGGTAAGAAGCTGAAAAGATATGTACTCCTGAAATGTAACAATGACAATTTAAATAGAGATTGAAAAGTTCATTCTAAACACAAGTTGAACCATCATTTGGCTCACCACTACCATAGAGTCTCAATTTTCAATACTTGGCAAGCAATTTATTTTATAGTTAAGCTCTGGTTTATGGAGGGGTGCTTTAGAATCTAAAGGATTTAAAATTAGTCATACTAAAATAGAGTAATATACTAACACAGACCATGTTGATGTGTCATTTTAGTGGAATATTGAAGTCTTTAATAGGCTTGGCAAACATTTGAACATTAATATATTACAAGTAATTCAAATCAAACCTGAGTTGATTTGACGCAGGCCTAAATTTCATTCCATTGCCAGCATACCCACCAAGAAACAATTGAAAAGATGAGAGAATCCTAAAGATGTAAACGAAATGGATAAATCATAAAAGCAATGCAAATGAAAATATTACAATACGAGAGAATCCTAAAGATGCAAACGATTTTCAGAGCATGACACTTAACATATTGTATATATCAGACACATTCAGGGTCCAAATTATAGATCAAATGATTTTCAGAGCATGACACCTAACATGTTGTATAGGCATCGATTAGAGTTAAATTTTTGTTAACTTGCAAAACTAATAAAAGAATGCATGACAGTTAGAGATGAAAGTACCCCTCCATTTATGGTAATTGAGAATAAGTTAAGGTTTAAGTTTAGGAAATTGGGTTCGGGATTGGGTTTAGGTTTGGGTTTTCAAGTTTAGGTTTAGGTTTAGGTTAGGGAGTTGAGATTAGGATTAGGTGTAGGTTTAGGTTTAGGGATTTTAAGGTTTAGGTTATAGGTTTAGGTTTAGGTTAAGGGTTAGGTTTAGGTTATAGGTTTTGAGAATTGAGAATAGGTTTAGGTTATAAGTATAGGTTTAGGTTATAAGTTTATGTTAATGTTGTAGGTTATAGGTTTAGATTTAGGTTTAGGGATTTGAGAATACATTTACATTCTAGGTTTAGGTTTAGGATTTACGTTTAGGTTAAGGTTACAAGTTTAGGTTTAGGTTTAGGTTATAAGTGTAAGTTATAGGTTTACGTTTAGGTTAGGTTATAGGTTAAGGTTTAGGGAATTGAGTTTAGGTTATAGGTTAAGGTTAAGGTTTAGGTTTAGGAAATCGGGTTCGGGTTCGGGTTTAGGTTTGGGTTTTCAAGTTTAGGTTTAGGTTGAGGAGTTGAGATTAGGATTAGGTGTAGGTTTAGAGATTTGAGAATTAATACATTTAGGTTTTAGGTTTAGGTTTAGGTTTTTAGGTTTAGGTTAAGGTTATAGGTTTAGGTTTAGGTTGTAGGTTATAGCTTTAGGGAATTGAGAATAGGTTAAGGTTTAGGTTTGGGAAATCGGGTTCGGGTTCAGGATCGGGTTTAGATTTGGGTTTTCAAGTTTAGGTTTAGGTTAAGGAGTTGAGATTAGGATTAGGTGTAGGTTTAGGTTTAGGGATTTGAGAATACATTTAGGTTTTAGGTTTAGGTTTAGGTTTAGGGATTTGAGAATACCTTCGCCGCAGGGTTTCTCTCCCTATGAAGGGGTGGAGAGTTTTAGGGATTAGGGTGGGTGGAGAGTTTTCTGTCAAGCGTTGTATTTATAGAAGGTTGGTTGAGAAATAATCTCATGGGCTAGAAGTCTATGGTAATTTGTGCATGCACATAGTTTAATCTGTACTCGCTAAAGTGCTGATCATCTATCAGGACTGTACATCAGTCCAAGTCCGTTCATGAGGTAGCTTGGATTTTAACATGAGGTTCTCTCACAAACAATTACCTCTTGAAAGCAATGCTCAAAATGGAGTCCACTGATTTTATATAACATAAGAAAATTGTAGTTTCAGTGGCCGAGTGTCAATGTAAAGAAGATTACAAGGATAGAGCCTTCAAACACATGAAGTGATTTCATAGTTTTGATGGCCACAAGGACAGGAAGTGGGATTAATCATTTAGAATGATTTCTTAGTCATGAAAAACACATAATGGGCCCTACTACCTAGATGGTTCTGATCGAGGAACACTAATGTCATGTTTACAATGGGTATAATACTAATACTTTGGCAACAGATCAAATAAATCCTTTCAAAATATACTTTTACTAATGCTATTTGGCGCCGGTTTTTGATTCGGCGAGTATTTTTGCATTTTGCTCCATTTTTTAGTTTAAATCGTACCAAATTAGTGCCAATAGATGAGAAATGCTTGATTCTTCATGTTTTTCTAGCAAAATCAAGGATTTGAACCTTCGATTTCAAAATTTGAGGGCAGGTGATCCAATTTGGGAGAAATTGGTGAATTTGATTTAAACATCTGAAGTTATTTACTCTTCAATCTGAACTAATTAAATTGTCCAAAAAGATTTGATTAAAAGTTCAATTAGTGGATGTCCCTAATAATTTAGTAATTTTATTTTTCACAGATAAATTTCAATTTCCATTTAAAAATAACATTTTTTTTTTCAAAATGTATATGTTTTTTACTCTTTTAACAAAATATCATTTTTATTATAAAATATTTCAAAAAAAAAAATTAAAATCCAAATTTTGAATTTTTATTTTCAAAATCTCAAAAAAGTTCTCATATTTTAATTTTTTTCAAAAAATTCAAAATTCCGATTTTTTTCTTCAAAAGCATCATTTTATTCTCAAAATTTTTCTCAAACATAGTTAAAATTTCTAAACTTTTCAATATTATTTTTCATATGATATTTTAAATCATTTAAATATTACCTTTTAATTATATATATAAAAAATTTTCGAGGCAACGGGAAAATTTCTAAGTTAAAAAATGGCGACGAAACTTTTCGTCGCTAAAAATATTATTGCTGACGGTTTTGGTTTGTCGGTAAAACTTGGCGCGAATACAACAGGAAAATTTACTAAGAAAAAAATACAACACTTTTGGTGTGTAAAAATATTATTGCCGACGGTTTTAGTTCGTCGGTAAAACTCAGCGTGAAAATTTTGAGGGCAGAGGGAAAATTTTTTAAGTTAAAAATACAACACTTCTGGCAATGAAACTTTTCGTCGCTAAAAATATGATTGCCAACGGTTTTGGTTCGTCGGTAAAACTCGGGTGAAAAATACAACACTTTTGGCGACGAAACGTTTCGTCGCTAAAAATATTATTGCCTACGGTTTTGGTTCGTTGGTAAAACTCAGCGCAAAAAATTTCAAGGAAACGTGAAAATTTTCTAAAAATACAACACTTTTGGCGACGAAAAGTTTCGTTGCTAAAAATATTATTGCCGACGGTTTTGGCTCGTCGGTAAAAGTCATGGCGAAAATGACGAAAATTTTCGTCGCTAAAGGTGGCTTTTAGCTACGAAATTAATTTCGTCGCTAAAAGGAAACTTCTCGACTTTTTTATTTCTTCAAAAATTCAAAACACCCTTTAGCGTCGACGAAAATCTTCGTCGCTAAAGGTGGCTTCTAGATACGAAATTAATTTCGTTTCTAAAAGGAAACATCTCAGCTTTTTTGTTTTTTTAAAAATTCAAAACACCCTTTAGCGACGAAAATTTTCGTCGCTAAGGGTGGCTTCTAGCTATGAAATTAATTTCGTCGCTAAAAGGAAACTTTTTGACTTTTTTGTCTTTTCAAAAGTTCAAAACACATTTTAGCGACGAAAATTTTCATCGCTAAAGGTGGCTTTTAGCCACGAAATTAATTTCGTCGCTAAAAGGAAACATCTTAACCTTTTGTTTTTTCAAAAATTCAAAACACCCTTAGCGACGAAAATTTTCGTCGCTAAAGGTGGCTTTTAGCTACGAAATTAATTTCATCGCTAAAAGGAAACTTTTCGATTTTTTATTTTTTAAAAAATTCAAAACACCCTTTAGCGACGAAAATTTTCGTCGCTAAAGGTGCCTTTTAGCTACGAAATTAATTTCGTCACTAAAAGGAAACTTTTCGATTTTTTTTTTTTTCAAAAATTCAAAACACCCTTTAGCAACGAAAATTTTCGTCACTAAAACTCTTTGCGGGAAAATTTTCACAATAGTGGGAAAATTACTTTTATCGACGAAAATTTTCGTCGGTAAAAGTGACTTTTAGCTACGAATTTACAATTTCGTCGGTAAAAGTAAACTTTTTGCGACGAAATTTTTTTTCGTCGCTAAAAACCCTCTTTCTTGTAGTGACTCCACCTACTTGTTATAAACACCCCATCCACTATACATATATAGTAGGTGGGGTATTTATAAACACCCCACCTACTTGTTATAAACACCTAATAGGTTTAAATAGTAATGTGGATCGTAGATCACATTTGCCCCTTGATTTGCTGCCCCCCTAAAATTTTTTTACAATCAAGTGATCCTTTTTTTTTTTTTTTTTTACACACGCACACACACCCCCACACACTCACGCTAGTGGAATTTCACCACCTATGGGCACTTGAACCCTTGACCGGGAGTTGAAACTCATGGGAGTCTACCACCCGAGCAAGAGTAAGGACCCAATCAATCAAGTGATCCTAGCCATCCAATCAATTGCCGTGGCTATACCAAAAGAAGTCTAAGCATTGGCAACTTCTAAGCTTTCTCCATCTTGTAACTTCTTGGCTATAGTGTACTACCACAACAACAACCTTTTATCAACTAGTATAATTATTTGGCAACTTGTATGCTTGCTCTATCTTATAACCGCTTAGTTATAGTACTACCACAGTAACAACCTTTCATCAAGTTGAACACAACCCTTATCAAGTCCTAAAGAATTACTGTTTTTAGAGAATGAAGGGGAACTTCCTTGCTGAGGAGTACTCTCACCACACCGGGTCAACTCTGAAAATGCATGTTGATATCCCTCAATGTTCTCTTTTATTTATTTTTAAGCTGCATGATAGTCATAAACACCCTAACATACCCAAAGTATACCCACCATATTAGATGAGACATCGATCATCATCATCATCATCAAAGCTTTATCCCAATTAATTAGAGTTTGCTCTAGGAAATCTGTTACAATATTTCCCTCCATCAAGGAGGACGTTGCAACATTAGTTAGACCATAAGTCCTATGTCTTTTCTTATTGCCACCACCCATGTCATCTTGGGCTTTGCCTTTATTCTCTCATAGTCGTTAGTCTGTACAACCTCACTATTAATTGGCTCACCTGGCCGTTGTTTCACATAACCATACCAATTTTTTTTTTTTTTTCTCCCATCTTATTATCTAGTGGTGTTTTTCTTGAATACCTTCATTTCCTTCATTTCCTTGGTAACCTAAGGTGTTTTTTTTTTTTTTTTTTTTTTTTTTTTTTTTTTTTTTTGCAGAGCCTGTTGTTAGAACAGATGTCTCTAATTTGTTTTTGGGTTGCTCGACCGGTTGAGGGACTGGCTCGACCGGTCGAGGCCCGCTCAATTCGAAGTCCAGCAAGCTCAGTCTTTTGGATGTTCGGGGCACTCTTTGACCAGTCGAAGCCTTGGCTCGACTAGTCGAGGGTTACGCAGATTTTGCGCGGATTTTGCACGGACTGCGTAAATTTGATGTGATTTCTAGAATTTTTCAAAGAGGTGCGTAAGTGAAGTTTCCTAAATTATAAATAGGGGTCCCTAGGGCTATTCTAAGGTATTCTAAGACATTCTAAATATTTTCTAAGGGTTTCTAAAAAGATTTTTAGGGTTATTAAAGGGTGTAGCAAGGGTGAGATTCGAGATTGTTTGAATCGGGTAAGTCCTCTCTCTCTTATAATTTGTATTTCATAGTAGATTTTTTGTCGCTTTGTGCCGTGGTTTTTTTCCTCAAAGTTTTTTTCACGTTAAATTTTTGTGTTCTCTTGGGATTGCTTATTGCTCTTGGATTGCTATCCTATATCTAGATTTGTGTGATTCCGCAACACAAATCCCCAACAGAGCCTACATGATAGGTGATCCCCAGTGCTTTTTTAGTTGGCTCACCCGAATGGACGTAAAACTTGTTCGTTTTGGCTCAATAAAATTTCAGGTAGGTTAATTTAATTTTATTTTTATTCTATCTTTTCACATCTTGCACCTCATCTATCTAAACATTATCATTTTACCGTGGATTATTCTATGAATGTGTTATTTTTGAACCAAACAAGATTCCATACCATAATACATTATTGGTCTCATAATTGTCTTATAGAATTTTCCTTTTAATTTTATTTTAATTAATACACAACGGTCATATAAAATTACAAAAGCTCATATCATTTCATCCACCTAGCTAGCCTGAATTTAATGGACAACTTCGGGGTTTTAGTGTTTTCGGTGCAATTGAGAAATAAAGGAAAGTCACGGAAAGTCTCTCAAGATTTACATGCGAAAGACAGTCTTTGTCACATAGTTACACAGTCATCGGCTACAATTCAGATATTACATTGGTCGAACGGCCCGGATCGCTGGATAAAAAAAATTTGTACATGCAGAATTTAGTCGCGAGCCATTTATGTGTAGAAATTAAGAGATAAGGTCTCATGTGGGCCACCACTCCTTGTTTTTCTTCTAACTTTAGAGCTCTTGGTTTCTAGTACATGACGTGTTTATATCATGTCCCATCACCTTTCTACAAAACTTTGTCGTTGCTTCGTAAAGTTTTTCCAATAATTCTTAGACAAGTCCACGTGGTTGCCTTTGTTGTGGGTGCGCATGGCAGATATGCTCCCTAGATCAGACCGTCCATCTTGTGGGCCCCAATGTGGATGGAGGGAATACCTTTTCTTTTCAACCGTCCATCCATTGGTCAGCAGAAGACCAGCCTGATCCAATAGTGTGATGGTCAATCCGCGATGTGAGCCATGGACGGATCAGACGTGCATGTGTGCTGGCCTCACACATGGACGGTTGGGTGCCAAACGTACTTCATAAAAATCCATATGGTATTTCTGTCCTCCTAACGAAAGGCTGCTCAGATGCATGGTAGCCCACTTTAGCATGATTGTCAGAAGCACAGGGGGGTTATTTGATAATACTCCGGCTGCTTATGAGGCTTGAACTCACTGTGGTTAAATAGTTCAAAATAAAATTGCTTGGGGCAATTATAAGTTCCTAACATCTGATTCACAGACACTTGTTTGTTGAAATACGCCATGGGATAATTTTCATTTTGACGGTCTAATAAATGTCCAACCATCCAATAGTGAGATGATCAAATATATGCATAATGGTTGGTTCGCAATACATCTAAATAGAGGCTTGTAATTTGGACCGCTTGATCAGAATTACTTTGGTGCCACGTGTGCACTTTATAAGTAATTTCTGAGTTCCTGTGTATAGTCCATGGCACTCTGCCAGAGCAGTAAAGGTTTTCCCGTCGGAAGAGGATATTCTCACGAGACTCACGTTGATTATGACGCGTGTACATGCGCCATATATTATCTCAAATAAACTATATTATGCGGGCCACTATCTTCAAGTCACAATTCCATAACAGACTCTTTAAACAACCTTTAGGTGTGGATTCATAAACATTTGTTGGTTGAAACATGATCATTGATATTTTTCATTTTAACCGTCTAATAATTGTCCACCAAATCGAAGTCAAATCATCAAATGAGATAAAAATTTTGGTTTATGCAAAATACGTCTAAAATAAATAGTTTTGATAATTCAAAAAGACTTAATTGACCGGTGGTGGTTGGTCGAAGCTCCAGTAGGTAGCCACTCCCTTCTCAGGAAACCGTACATGAGACTTCCGCATCATATGGCTCCATCCCGAGCTTCCATCGCCGGCTCTTCTCAACGGCCGCACATACATTTTTCAGCTCCCCGCGACTCAGAAATAATAGACGGTAGGACCCTTTGCAGACGTTGGGCCAGTACCTTAGACAAGATCTTATATAAACTACCCACCAAGTTGATTGGAGAATTCTATGGAGTTTCTTATATTGAGTTAGCTCCCAAGAGAATTTATTTATAGAAGTTTAAAGAGAAAAATATAAATTTTTACTTTTAGATAAATAACATGAAGAGCAAGAGATCAATAAAAATTTTATTGACTTCCAATTTTTCTAAAATACCAAAAGTAAACAAGTGTGATAATCTATCTGAATTTTGATGGCCAAGACAACAATGCTAGGGTTTTCACACTTTATTTGCATTACTAATATTAGTAAAAAGAGAAAAGAAATGAGAAGATGTGTCTAAGTTATTAAGATCAAGCAAGAAGAGACGCAATTTTCTCATACCATTGCCAACTGCTTTTCTTATTGTTAGATCCTACACAAAACAATAATAAGAAAAAAGGATCACTAAACATTGGTTTTGTACAAGCAAACCCATATATATATATATATATATATATATATATATATATATATATAATTAGCAGACAACTTTTAAAAGTGAAAGGCATCGGTTAGATTAAAAGTACAATTTGAAAAAGGTGAGAGATAAGGACCTAATAGAAGGGATTGATAACCGAGCGAGCTTCATTCGTAGTAGACATGACTTGATTACCTTCGTACCACTGAACATTGTGAAGATATGAGGCAATACCTTTATACGGGAATAACTACAATGAAAAGTTGTTGATCTTGGTGAGGTGTTACGGCAGGGCAGTGGTGGAATGACTGCAATGGCACTGCCGAGATTTGTTCTATCTGGATCTAGAATAGGCTGAAGGCGATGAGATCCTTACAGATGATACTCCAAATCAACAAGATACAGAAGAACATGTTGATGGGTTTTTTTTTTTTGACCCATCGTCCTTTCGCAACTGGGATGCGTAAGTCCTTTCGCAACTAGGATGCGCAAGTCCTTTCGCAACTAGGATGCGCAAAGTCCTTTTGCAACTAGGATGCGGAAAGGAGTTTACTAAAACTATAAAAAGGGGTCCCTAGGGTTTTTCTAGGGTATGTTGTGTGAAGAAAATAACAAGAGGGTTTCCTAAAGCTTTACAAGGGATTTGCTAAAGGGTTTAGGGCCATCAAAGGTGAGAGAGAGGGAGAAAGAGAGAGAGGAAGCTCATAGAAGGGAGGTTCTGCTCGTGGAGGTTATCTACTGTGCAATCTATATCTCAGCGCTTCTATGTCCTCGTAATCGGTTAGATCTCTCCGTTTTCTGTATTTCTCTTATTGTTTATCCACTCCTGCGTGAGTGAAGAAGGTTGTAAACGTTCTACTTCATAGTGGATTGTTGATCTAGACGAGGTCCCGTGGTTTTTACCTCTTTGAGGGTTTTCCACGTAAAAATCTCTTGTGTGGTGTGTGATTGATGCATTGATTGTTTTCATTGCTTTTATTATCCATAATTCTGGTTTGTTCTGGAGGGCTAGATCCTAAGGTTTTGTGCAAGACCCCCAACACATGTCTTTGATAACATGATAACTCAAAAAGATTTAGAGAATTCTCTAGAGTTTCATATATTGATTTAGCCCCAACATGATTTATTTATAGAGATATATAACTTATAAGCGAAAATAAATCTTGCTATACATTGAAGGAAACTAAAATACAATCTATATACATGGAAGGGAATAATAATTTGCTATCAGATTTAACTATTTATATCCTATGTTTGCAATTTTAAAGTACTTTTTAAGTGCCTACATTACATCCATCACACTTCGCCAAAGTATCGAAGTTTTTCTCTCCTTAAAAGGTACAATATATTGTTAAAACATATGTCATAAATCTGCAAAGTTCGACCAGTCGAAGAAAGTTCCACTCGAAGTCCAGCAACAATATATCTGAAATTTCCGAGATCCTCGACCAGTCGAGGGACAGGCTCGACCAGTCGAAGCCCAGGCTCGACTAATCGAGGGTTACGCAGATTGTGTGTAGACTGTGTAAATTTGAGGCAGTTTCAGGGAGGTGCATAAGTGAGGTTTCCTAAACTATAAATAAGAGTTCCTAGGGCTATTCTAAGGTATGATAAAGCTTTTTAAAGGGGTTTCAAGGATTCCTAAAAGGGTTTGAGGGTTTGCAAAGGGTGTAGCAAGGGTGAGATTCAAGGTTATTCAAATCGGGTAAGTCCTTTCTCTTTGTAATTTCTGATTTCATAGTGGATTTGTGTCGCTTTGTGCCGTGATTTTCTCCCACAAGGGTTTTCCACGTTAAATCTCTGTGTTCTCTTGTGATTGCTATCCTAGATCTATATCTATGTGATTCCGCAGATCAAATCCCAACAATTGGTATCAGAGTTATCGTTGGGGCACAGATCTGAATATGAAGGATTAGTAATAATGGGAAACGACAAGTTTGATATTGAGAAGTACTCAAAAAATAATAATTTTGAGTTATGGAATGTTAAGATGATTAGCTTATTAACCAAGTAAGGCGAGATTAAGGCTCTTGAGGAGCGAAAATCTGCCATGAAAGATAAAGAATGAGAAAACTTTGATAGTAATGCTTTAGACTCTATCCGTTTACGTCTCATGAATGAGGTTCTCTATAATGTTTGAGGGAGAAACCTGTGACTAGTTTGTGGGCGAAGTTAGAGAACATCTATGCTAAGAAGTCTTCTGAAAATTGCCTATACTTGAAGCTACAGTGTTATACATTCAAGATGGCAGAGGGTGGAGATCTGAAGGCCTACATCAGCAACTTTAATAAATTGATGTGTAAATTGCTGGATATGGAGGAAGCAGTCAAAGATAAGGAACATAGATGTATATTATTGAATTCTCTTCCTGCATCGTATGAGTCATTCAAGGATACAATGTGCACCGCAAATAAAACCCTAAGTATCAAAACTGTTATTTCATCCCTTCAAGGGAAGGTCATGAGAAAACTAAACGACGACATGGGGATATCTTCTGATGCATTGTTTACGAGGGTCAGAAATTCTATACAAGGTATATGATCTTCAAGTTCTAGATTCAAATCTAAGGGCAAAGGCAAAGGAAAAGTAAAGTGCTGGAACTGTGGGATGGAAGGACACATGAAGAAGGATTGTGCAAATCCTAAATCTAAGAGAGAAGAATCTGAGGCTTCATATAGGGATGTCAATATTACACGTCAAATAGATTGAGTAGATGTGATGGTGATGTCTTGTCTGTGTCAACGATCAGACGCCCCATATGATGATTGTAGGGGTGAATGGATCCTAGACACAAGGACATCTTTTCGTATGACTCCTCATCGGAGTTGGTTTACCAGCTACAGAGAGCGCGGTGGTGGACATGTGTTTATGGGTAATGACGTTACCTGTAATGTTGTGGCAGTTGGTATGGTGCCTATCAAGATGTTTGATGAGACAGAGCGTACCCTGACTGATGTGAGGCACGTTCCTGATTTGAAGAAGAATCTGATTTCTCTTGGTGTACTTGAGGCAATGGGCTGCAAGTTCATAGGTATTGATGATGCTCTTAAATTATCTAAGGGAGCACAGGTAATCATGAAAGCGCGATGACTCGGTAATCTTTATAGGTTGATCGGAAGCACTTCGAAAGGTGGGGCTACAGTGGCTGTATTAGATTTCACTTCTGCACGTGTGTGACATGCTGGGCATGGCTACATGAGCGGGCAGGGCATGAAGGCTGTGACACACGGATAGATATACAGAGCAGGTGGAGCAGGCACCTGTGAGAAAAATCTCACAACATAATCGTAGGATATCGCCGAGGTACATAGACGACTCCAACATTGCATATGATCTCGTTAGAGATGAGGGGGATGCGTTTTCTATTCAGATGGCTCTAGATGAGCCTAGTGCTGAGGAGTAGAAGGTGACTATGAACGATGTAATGGACTCGTTGTACTAAATCGACACATGAGAGCTGGTTGAGCTTTCAGTGGGCCGAAAAGCTGTTGGATGCAGGTGGATCTTTAAGAGGATACAACATACATACATATCGAGGCTAGTAGCGAAGAGTTATGCTCAAAGAAAAGGGATCGACTTCTCAGAGATATTCGCACCGGCGGTATAACAGGTGTCTATTAGATCTGTGATTGGGGCTAGTTGGCCAATGCGATCTCGAGCTGGAATGATGGATGTGGAGTCTAGACTTCTGTACGAGAAATTGAAAGAGCATATTTACATGAAGCAACTAGAGCAGTTCGAAGTTAAAAGGGGCCGAGAAAAAGAGTTTGTGGGAGGTTGTGGTACGACCTGTCGCCTAGATAGTGATATAAAATTTGATTCTTTCTTGGTGAGTCAGGAATTGTATGTTGATGACATGTAGATTGCCAGTCATGACATGTCTGAAATCAACGTACTATAGACTCGGTTAAGTGGGACATTCGAGATGAATGATCGGGGGGCTGAAAAGATAGTTCTTGACATTGATATTCATATAGACTGAAAGAGGAGTAGGCTTTGATTATCTTAGGCAGGATACCTTGGGTAGGTATTGATCAAGTATACGATAGACCAGACAAAGCCGGTGAGCGTTTCCTACGCGTCTCTCCTCAAGTTTTCCTCAAGACATGTCTCATGAGCCTTACTCAAATGCGTTTGACAGTGTATTCACACCCCAAGTATAGGGTTGTGATGTACTAATAATCTCGGTAAGACCGAGGTTGAATCCACAGGGACTGAACCTTACTGTACGTAATCTGAAAATAACCAGAACTAGAACTAGAATAAGATGAAATCTAAATCAAGTGAAATATGAGGGAATAATGGTGAAAAATATTAATCTAAAAGTTGTAGAAATCAAAGGTAGTAAACTAGGGTGCCAAGGATCCACTTGTAGAGATCAGGGAAGCTACCTTGCATAATTCAAGGACACAACTGGAATTGGAGTCCTATCTTATCCAGTTGGTAAGAAGAGATTTGTCAGATCTCTGAACTTCTCATGGATCTAATCATCAATAGATAAGAATGGTGAAGATTTAGAAGTGATTCCGTCACTGAACCATGTCCTGGACACTATGGCAAACAACAACAATTTACCAATCTCACAGCTAATCATAAGAGAATTGTGAAAGTTAGGAAGGGATCCATAACTCAACCATGCCCAGGAGACAATGGTGAACAACAGAGCCTCCTAAGTTCACGATTTCATAATGAAAAGAACATACTCAAAGCTATTACAGATTTATTATAATTTGAGTCACAATAAACTATTAAAAAATAAAAGTATTCCTTAATAATTAAGCTAGAATCCATTAGAGTTCAATAACTATGAATCAAAGCAAAGCTACCATCCTAATCACGCTAGAAGCTTCACCTCTTAGCCCTAGTTAAGAGGTTTAGTTGATTATAGGCATGATCAACTAAAAATCTCTTAAAAAAATTATAATAAAAACAGTTAAGGAAGGGGAGATAAAAACTTTGATGAAGACAGCCACTCTATGCTATCTCTGATGCTCACAGTTCGCTGCCCTCCTGGATCTGATTGATGTCTACCTCTCTCCTTTTCTCTCCCTTTTATAAAGGTAGCAGGGACGGTGGCTGTTTTTGCAGCCAGTTGCGTGGGAACTTCTCTTTACGCAGGCGTGCGCAAGAAGAGGCAAGAAAGCTGCGTTTGGTTTGACTTTGGGGAGCTGTTCCTCTAAATCTCTCGAAACTGACTTCATGGACAGGGTTATGGCCACCTGTTGCAGCATGTGGACGGTCCACATCGTAGATCCGACCATCATCATGGAAGCACAATCGCCTACGAAGACCGGATGTCGAATGCACGTTTCTTGCGGGCTTTCTTGCGCTGCGAAGGTCGGTGGGCCCCGTAGTGCTGTTCTATGAGAAATCCGGACCGTTCATTAGATTTATGGCAAAAACTCAGTCTAGAATGAATGGTTTTTATCGGGTTTTGGTGCGGTCTACTGTATCAACCCAACTTGCCGTCCATCTTGCTTTTTCTGGAAATCCACTTGTGTACATTTGTATAGGGCCAAAAGTCCTCCTTAGTGAGGGTCAAGCCCCCCCCCCCCCCTCTGGACACAATGGATGGTCCAGATCATTGGAATGGATGAGGGGTGGGGTCCACTAGCCAAAAACGGTGGATGCCTGTTCGTCTGCTGGATCCTCTTGCGCGAGGGAGACGGGTCAACCGTCTGTTGACCAGGACGCCTGTACGGTGTGGGTCGGCCATGTACACACTATGCACACGCATCGCGTGTTTGGGTCCCACAGTGATGACAAAATCCGCTCCATCCATTCGGTTTGACATATAATATAAGGGGTTGAGACCAAAATTTAAGCATATCCACATATCAGGTGGGCCCCAAGTCAGAGATTTTGTGGATGATCTGTCCGTTGGGCCACTTCGACAAGGATCCAGTGGTTGAAATTTGACATGTACGGTTAATTTATGGTCCTCAGGCTATATATGAAGTTTTGAGCCGAACAGATGGTGAAAACCCTGTGATCTTGCATTTTCTACTACTTTCAAGCCCGTTTTAAACCCAATCACTTGATTTTCTCGGATCTTTGGCATGTAAATTCTTCGATCTTGATCCCCTGGGGTCCGTCCTTTACCTTGGTGATTTTAAAGCATTAAATTCATACTTTTAGTACCATTTTTCAGTCCAGACTCCTAAATTCACCTTGCAATACAAACATGATTAAAACAGGCCGTTAAGAATTATCATGTACGTAAAATAATGTGATAATTGGGGTCAAATATGCAATATTTGACTCTCAACACAGTGCATGCCATGGTCTGTTTTAGACCAGTTATTTCATAGGCAATTGGTGTTGTAAGAAAATACCCCGGCAAACAACATTGGATGGCGGTGAGATGGTTACTTCGATATATTTGAGGTACAGAAGACTATGTCTAATATGCAACATGAGGTGGTTGGGCACGTTGATTTAGATTCAGCAGACATGCTCACCAAAGTCGTTCCTATAGAGAAGTTCAAGTTATGTGCAACTTATCTTGGCTTGGCGATGGCGTAAAAGAAGGACGAAGTGTGCACAAGAAGCATTAAATGAGCTATGATGCGAGACAGAGATAAGAAGAAAGGTCAAGAAACTACACATTTAAAGATTGAAGACATGGTGAAAATTGTTGTTAAAACATATATCTTAAATCTGCAAAGTTCGACCAGTTGAAGAAAGTTCGACTCGAAGTCCAGAAACAATGTATCTGAAATTTTCGAGATCCTCGACTAGTCGAGGGACAGACTCAACCAGTCGGAGGGGTCCTTTGACCGGTCGAAGATCAGGCTCGACTAGTCGAGGGTTATGCAGATTGTACGCGGACTACGTAAATTTGAGATGGTTTCAGAGAGGTGCGTAAGTGAGGTTTCCTAAACTATAAATAGGAGTCCCCAGGGCTATTCTAATGTATGCTAAAGTTTTCTAAAGGGGTCCCAAGGGTTCCTAAAAAGGTTTTAGTGTTTACAAAGGGTGTAGCAAGGGTGAGATTCGAGGTTGTTCAAATCGGATAAGTTCTTTCTCTTTGTAATTTCTGATTTCATAGTGGATTTGTGTCGCTTTGTGCCGTGGTTTTTTCCCACAAGGGTTTTTCACATTAAATATCTGTGTTATCTTGTGATTGCTTGGTGCTCTTGGATTACTATCCTAGATCCATATCTATGTGATTCTGCAGATCAAATTCCAACACAATACTCAGTAGACAATTTGATTTTCCTCCATTGCCAGCATCTAGCATCTCTCAGTCACTACTATTGAGTCCCACATGCTAAGTTTTCCCATGATTGAAACCTTTAAAGTTTTGGAAATCCATCCTCTAAGTTCTATCTCAAAAGAAAATACACTGATGATTGTAACCATCATTATCTGTAGATGAAATTTGAACAAAGAAAGAAAAATTTTAATGGCTAGCATTAAAATTCAGAAATCGAAGGTTAGGATCATCGCTAAAGCATAATTATTGGATTATTTGATATTTATGGTAGTATAGAGAATATGAACAGTTCAATGTATATTGATATCTTTGAATGTGCACCCCAGTGTGCATAGTGACACAAGCTAGGAACTTGATTGGTCGGTCGGCTCATTACAACCCTCTTCGAATAAGTGAAACTTTTGATAATAGGGATCTGTGATAATCCATATGCACGCACACATTAAGTAAACAAGCGGCAAATATAGTCAATAATGGTTTTCCAATTTTGTATGGAATGCTAAGTAAATGAGCCACGGTTATCATTTTCATGCAAACAGGGGCTATGTCTTATAAATCAAGAGCCAAATACTCTCATAAAGAAGGTATGTAAAGTAATCATTATATTTCCATATTATAAAATTACCATTCTTACGGAGTGGTTTTGGGGTGAAACAAACAATGTGCCAAAATCATCATTACTGTTAAATATAAGTGATGTTACAAATAATTACAAGCGTAAATGATCATTATCAATTTACAGTCACTGTTATAATTGGAAAACCAAACAAACCCTAAATCTAACTGCCAAAACCATGGGATACATTTTTAATGGCCAGCAACACAAAAATTACACTGAATTATAAGCATATCTAATCCAGTGGCTGGCATTTAATTTAAAATAGCCAACGGTAAAATTCCACAAACAAACATCATCAGTGAGAGGATCGTCATATCTTTCTTAAGTTTGGGGCTATGATCCATCTATAAAAGATCCCTATCTTTGTTAATTTGGATTAGATTCAATTGCGTGCAAGAGAATTGTCTTGGTGGCTGACCGCACAGTGATGGCTCTCATGGAGTAACTCTTCAATCCAAAAATATCTGCCATGGGAGAACTGGAATCAGGGTTTAAAGCATAGCAGTGGTGATATACACCTTAACATGATTTTCATTATTTAATGATACTGTGTAGCTTGTCCTCGTCAGATGTGGACTCACATTGAAAAGTAAAGATTCTCTTAGGTGCAATAAGATTTTTTTTATTTTTTATTTTATTTTTAAATTAATTAAACTGCTGGTCATGTGTCTTATAGGCAGACATGTTACTTTCATTGGACCACAACAGGATTACAGAATCTCTTATAACCCTCTACAGCTTCAGGCAATTAATGTCCATTTCAAACCTTGACCACTTTCCCTGCAATTATGAATGACAATGGGTCAGGTGGGTTTTGTCCATTTCTAAGGTGGGTTAATTAGGCCAAGCTCAATGGACAGTGGGTTTGGCTCCGGTTAGAAAATACGGGCTGTGCAAGTAAATTGGCTGAGCTTTG
Source organism: Magnolia officinalis (assembly GCA_021015155.1). Lineage (NCBI taxonomy): Eukaryota > Viridiplantae > Streptophyta > Magnoliopsida > Magnoliales > Magnoliaceae > Magnolia > Magnolia officinalis. The sequence continues at coordinate 94,700,580 of JAJHSJ010000006.1, forward strand.
GGTGGTTATTTTCACCTAAATCGACTCACCTTTGTAGTTTATTATTGGGCTTGGCAAGTGACCTGCTCTGATGCAGCCCAAAACTCTATGTATGTATGTATGTATGTGTCCACTAAATGATAACACAGAGTGCTGTTGAGGTGAGTGGGTGGGGTCGGTCGAGTCTGACTCGATTACAACTAAGTGTGGTGGGTCGGGCGTGGGCTGAATGAATTTTAAGTGGGTCGATAAGGTTAGATCATATTTAAAGGGTCGCAGGTTGGGTTTGGGCTAGGATTCTAGGCCTGTATATTAAACGGGTTGGGCTGAATCTGGAATGGCCCGAACCCAACCCATTGTTATCCCTACCTGCAATACACGTGTCAGGTTGATGTAACAATCAGGGTACTGTCCATCTGCTGCAACAAATTAGACGGATTAATTATGAAATTTCATAATACCGTGCAACCAAAGTCAGCCTTTCTTATCATACAAACCTCGTTGAACTAAGGCTTGGATGCAATGCTTCCCTAGATAACCATTCACGAACAGGTCCAGACTAGACTGGTAATCAGGCTAGGCCTGGTTGGGCTGATGCATGTCAAATTCCAGCCCATCAGCTGCGGACATGCATACCAGCCCACCGGTGTTAATGAAGATTTTATCAATTTTTGGGTTAGATCAGATTGGACCGTCTTGGGCCCAGCCCAACCTTTCTTTTCCAGATCAGGTTTGGGTCTCCTATGTTAGGACCATTCAGGTTTAGGCTAGACCTGGCCTTGGCTCGTAAGTGTTGGGTTGGTCCGGGTCTAGCATCATCCGGCCTAAACCAGGCCCATTTCCACGCATACGCTTCACTTTTCGAAAAAGAATGGATGGTTTAATAAGAGAGACGCGTGGATAGATAAGATATACTTAAAAGTTATTAGATTCAACTATTTCAAACCTTTGATCATTTCACTTTTTGGCCCAGCCTGCCCACTGTAATAAGGCAAGTACCAAGGCGGTTTTAACCCAGTGACAGCTCGGGGCCAGTGAGATTTTGAGTTTTTTGAGTTGATTTGGTGGTTCCCACAAAGTAGCGGGGCTTTATTAAAAATTCAATAAGATGGGCGTGACGTTGACCTCCCAAAACAACTACCAAGTTAACAACCTTAATCAGTGAGCTATCGATATTGTTGTTTTGAGTTACGGTTTATATTACTTACGCAAGATTAATTATTTTAGATAACTGTTTACAATCCTAATATTTTCAATTTATAATAATTAAATGACAATTTGAGTTGGGTCCTCGAGTCAACTCAATGGAGCTGAATATCCAATCGTGTCTAATTATCAGGTGTCCCAGCTAGGGAAAAATATGAAGCGATGGTTTTGGGCTAGAAAGCTCTTTCCAAGTGAGCCCAATTCGGTTATGTTGCCCCCTGGCCCATTAGGAAGGCCCAACACAACACCTGGCCCACAAAAGCCCATTGGACTTGCTCAACAATCAGGTTGGTCAGGTGGGTCCAATCCTTTACCCTAAAGGTTGAATCATCATGCACCATCAAAGTTAACCTTTGTTCCAAATTAGGCCCACCAATGTACGGTGTGGGTCCCTAAAGAAAACGACAGGAAGGGAGCAGAATCCTCTGCACTCGAGCTCTGTCCGGCCAGCAGGGTTGTAGGTGTGGAATCCGCTCCATCTATTGGACGCACCCTCGATTTTAGAACCTGAGGTCGAGAAATAGCCTGATTTACAAGTCATATGGACCTCACCACAGGAACCATGGGGAGGAGACAACTGCAATAGGTTTGTCTGTATGGTCCACCATGGCATGTATATTCAATCCCACCGTTTATCAACCATTTCAAAAAACGCACTGCTTGAGCTTAAGAGGTTTCACTCGTGATTTTACATTGTTCTTTGTAGGATGATCCAGCCAACTTTTTTTTCTGGTGAAAATGAGAGGATCATCTGATGGACATAAGGATTCCACATGCACAATATGGAGTCTCAAAGGACTGGGTTGTTTTACTTGCTGCCTAAAACAGGTGTTGTAAAGGATTCCACGTGCAAATACTACTCGTGCTAATCTGGGTATTATATCCAAGCCGTTTATCAAGCGCGGAACACCATCCAGATCCATTGCAAAAATATTCAGGATGTTGAACTATCAGGGATGGGTTGAGGTTTGCTAGTCTCGCACTGGACTTTTAAACACAGCACATTTACCTACTTGGCAACTGTGTTGGACGTCTAAGCAGTTCATAAGGTTGCTCTGGGCGTGAAAGTAACCACATGCTACAATCAACATTGAATATGGACCATTGGGAATAATTCATTTCGTCCACAATGTATCAATTCATTAATGCAGCTTGCATTTTTATTTATTTTTAAGTAATGGCCAGGTCAAGGTGTCCAAACATACATACATTCTACATGTTGAAAGATGATCCGTGTAATCCATCCTGGAGGATCATACCTCAAGCATAGAACATCATAATCATTCTAGGCAAATCCAATGGTCTGAATTGTTTCAAGAGTTTAGCCCACTCCAACCACTTTATTTGACAGTGTTACAGACTTATGATTATATAATTAGTAACTTATAATATAATTTTCGAGTACTAAAAATGTTAGAAAGACTGACACAAGTCCCTGTGAAGCCTATTGAATTATTTAGACAAATCAAGGATGATTTAATGAGTGTTGTGTGCTGTATGTATGTATATTTTGGTTCTTGGTTCCTCGTGGTTGTTGTTTGCTATGGAATGCTAGTCGTGTGCTAGTCGTTCAGAATGTGCTTGGGTCAGTCAAGTTGAGGGTTTGGAACGTGCTGCTCGTTTTGGCAGAAAGTTGGGCTGAAAGGACCCCAGGTTTGATATGTTGCCCAGGTATAGGCTACGGGCGAAGCTGGGGTACAGAGCTGCTGTCTATGCTGGATGATTTGATGCTGGTCTAATGAGGATGGAATCTGAAAAGTCTGGGATGTAGGAAATAGGCCAGTAGTTGGTCGAATGTTAGAGGCTTATATGAGTTGTCTGGAAATGTTGATTTGGGGTGCTCTACCTAGAGATCTTAATTTGAAGAAACTTCCACCTGGGTTGGTTGTTTTTGAGCCTTCTCTGTCTAGCAAGAAAGCTTTATCATCTCTTTTCTTACTCTGTTATAAAGCTCGGCTACTCTGGATTTGGTGTTGTGGTTCAAGGCTGGTTTATGTTTATTAGGAGCCATCAGTTTGTAAAGGCTTCACGGCAATATGTTCTACCTAGAGGAAAGGTAACTTCTGGTGCTGTTTTGGGCTGTCTGTTTTTGAGTTGTTTTAGTTTTGATTTTTCTGTTTTGGAATAAATTTTGTGGGGGTCATTTGTTGTATATTCGAATATCTTTCTTTGTTTTTGTTGGGGTATATGATAGGCGAGGCACGACTCCTTTTTGTAGTGCCTGCCCGAAGTGTATGTAAATCTTATTTTTACTATCGATAAAGTTACAGGTGGTGTGCTCTCACCTTTCTCAAACAAAAATAAATAAATAAATAAATAAATAAAGCCATTAAAATCCTGCTCTTTATAAAACTTTTCATCAAGAGGTGCAAACTTGTTCAAATAAATTTCTTAATTCAAATACTAACAAAAGGTAAGTTTTAACAGCCAAACCAACGAGCATGGATCCAACGTAGTCTTCATAAAGGATGCTCTCAGACGTGCTCGGAGCTAGCAATGCTAGCGCCTGATTCCAGTTGTTCCACTGTTCTCATTTCGATTGTCGTTGTTTGCTGATCACCGTTGTCATTGTCGTTGCCGTTGTGGTCATTCTCTCTGCCTTTGCTGATGGGACTAAATATCCATGAGATATAAGCATAAATAAAAAGGTTGATCAAGCTCAGTATCCCTAATCCCCAATATACATAATCCACACGGCTACTATTTATGTCCTCGCCAAACCATTTTGTTGTTTTATTCATTATGGTAGCCAAAAGTGCAAAGAGAAAGCATCCTGCTGCATACACGCTCTCCAAGAATGAGAAATCGAAGCTCTTCATAGAATCAGGGAAGTGATCATCGAAGAAATCGTGGATGCCTCTATCGACTAATCCATCCATTGCTCCTATCAAGAAAAACTGCGGAAGTAGCCAGAAAATGCTCACGTTGACAACATATATTTCATTTTCTTTGTCATAAAAAAAGTCGCCTCCGTTATAAGCATTCAACCTCCTACTCTCCACCAGAGCAGCAGTTATGCAACACAATATCGAGAAGAACATCCCAAGACCAATCTGTAATTTGGGAGTAATTCTTAATATGGTTATCCTCTCAAGTCGTAGAAGGTGAAATTTGTCTACTACTAGATTTGATAGTCCGGCCAACATGAACAGCGATGTGACCGGAACTTTTACGGAGCCAAGTCGACGTTCCATGTAGTATGCTTGCTCGATGAACAAAGTTTGTTTCACTGTCGATACTATCCCACACATAACTAAGGTTGCCCAGATGGGGAACGTGCGCAAGAGACGCTTAATTTCCTCTACTTCTGTTACTCTGCATTGCCACCAATTGTTGTTTTCCGCATCCTCTTGTCTGGGACGAATGGCAGCTTTGTCAAGGCACCTGCACATGCCAAAGGCTCATCAAATATGGTTATGTTGGATTTGGAACAAAGAAGAAAATATAGAGAAATTGATGGAATTTGAGGATGAAGAGTGTTGGACGTTCAAAATCTAAGGAGATGGAACTATATCCCCAAGGATTGGTAAGAGATTCCAAGGGTCCATGCATGTGGAAAGAGGAAAGCTCTCCTTGTGCGCATGAGGTAATGGGGCCATGCACGTGGGATGAGTGAGAGTTGTAAAATATAATACCGAATTGCAAAGAATGCATGAGTATGGAGATCAAATAAACTAAATAAATGACGTATTTGATTGGGACGCCATCGCTGCAGGCTTCATGCCACAATCTTTCACAATTCACACTCTCAGAGAAGCGCCATGATGGGAATAGAAGCTTCAGTGGTATGTAGGCTTGGAACTTAGCCCTATTTATATAGTTTAGAGGATCGAGGAGTTTGAAACCCAGCTAAACTCTTCTCCCTTAGGCTCCACATAAATTCTAGTCCAACTAAAATACTATGCATGTGACATAATTATAGGGCACCGCCCCTTACATGATTTTAGACCAAAATCACTTAGATATTGTTGCTTCATAAGGTTAGCCTGCCAACCCACCAGACCCACTTAGTTGTTAGTCTTACCTTCTCAACAAGGATCATTTTTTTTTTTTTTTTTTTTTTTATTTATTATTATTTTTTTTTATCTATATGTTAGTTGCCTTGGGGGCATAATGTTTCCTCTGGATTCCTGACAGTAATTATCTTTGTAAAGAGTCCCTTCATCTTGTTGAAACGTCCAAACCAAATGACGGTTCAGATACTCCAGCAACGTTTGGAATTTTCATGGCATTTGAAACAGCCACACGTTATGACTATTTACACATTTTGCACGTGTTATGGCTAGTGGATTTCCAAACGTTTGAAACAGCTAGAGTAAATGTAGTGAGGGTATTGTAGTCATTTCACAGTTGGTGCAAAAGCCTATAAAGGGCATAATGTGTATCCGATTACAGCATCAGTGCAGCAAGTGAAAAATAAGTTAAATTATTTTTATATCCTTGTGGTGTGTACGGTTCTAAGGCTTTGCAAAGCCAACAAACTTATGGTGTGTATGGTTTTAAAGGCTTTGTAAAGCCAACAAACTGGTATCAGAGCAAGACGATCCTGTGGGACCGGGTATAGTTTGAAAGTTCAGATCGTGTGATCCAGGTGTTGCCACTGTTACGTTAAAAAAAAAAAAGGCGTTGTTGATCCGTGGTGTGAAGAAGTGATGGCGTCCTCGATCTAACCGCAGATTCCAAAGTTATCTAAGGATAACTATGTACATCCAGATGAAAGCACTATTCGGGTCACAAGATCTATGGGAGATTGTTACCGATAGGTATGTAGAACCCACAACGGAAGAAGAAGCTCTCTACACCGCTGATCAAAGGGCGGTCCTCAAAGATCAAAGAAAGAAGGACAAAAAGGCTCTGTTTCTTGTCTATCAAGGGTTGGATGAGTGCACCTTTGAACGGATCGCTGAAGCAACATTTAACATGCAAGCAAGCATGGGAGATTCTTAGCACAATCTTCAAAGGAGTTGATCGTGTGAAGAAGGTTCGTCTCCAAACTTTTAGAGCCGTATTCAAGACCTCACACATGAAGGAAGGTGAGACCATTTCTGATTTTTTTTTTTCAAGATTACTTGTTATTGTTAACAACTTGAAAAGAAATGGTGAAAAGATCGAAGATGTATGGGTTGTTGAAAAAATACTTCGATCCCTCACAACCAAATTTGAACATGTGGTTGTTGCCATAGAAGAATCAAAGGACTTAGAAAATCTGTCCATTGAAGAATTGACGGGCTCGTTGCAAGTACATGAGCAACGAATGTAAAAGAATGCAGGTTCAATACTTGAACATGCCTTAGAGTCTAAGTTGATTCTAAATGAACAAAAGAATGGTCATACACAACGAGGGGGCCGTGGCACTAGCAATCGTGCAAGAGGCAGAGGGCGTGTATATTATCCAAGCCAATCACAAAATCAACAAAAGACTATCAATTTCCGTGGAAGAGGAATGGTAGAGGTCGTTCCATGCGTGGACGTGGAAATATAAAAAATATTCAATGTAACAATTGCAACAAGTTCGGCCATTATGCTTCAGACTATTGGAGCAAACCAGTAGATCAAGATGAGCATTCTAATTATGCAAAGCATCAAAATGAAAAAGAAGACTCAACACTTCTTCTTGCACAAGAAGAAGCATGTGATCAACATGATGTGTGGTATCTTGGCTCTGGTGCGAGTAACCACATGTGTGGAAAGAAGGAGCTGTTCATGGAACTGGCAGAAGATGCTCGTGGCAATGTGAGTCTAGGAGACTCATCAAAAGTTCCTGTGAAAGGTAAAGGAAAAGTTAAAATCTATCAGAAGAATGGTGTGCCGAATTTTATCTCCAATGTGTATTACGTACCAAACATGAAAAGTAACATCCTCAGTATCGGCCAACTCCTTGAGAAGGGGTATGTCATACACATGAAAAATCATTCTCTCTCTATAAGAGATGTACACGAGAGACTTGTGGCTCAAGTCCAAATGGCGAAGAATCGCATGTTTCCACTCCATATTTACACAAAAGCTGAGAAGTGCCTCTATGGACTCGTGAAGAATGATTCATGGAGATGGCATCTTCGCTTTGGGCATCTCTATTTCAGTGGCCTTAAACTCTTATCCTCATCAAGCATGGTGCATGGCTTGCCGGCTATTGAAGTTCCAGAACATGTGTGTGAGGCGTGCACACTCGGCAAGCAACAAAGGGACTCCTTTCCAAGTGGAGTATCCCGAAGAGAAAGAGAACCATTGCAGTTGGTTCACACTGACATTTGTGGACCATTGGATCCAATCTCTATTGGAGGTAATAAATACTTTATTACCTTCATTGACGATTTCAGTAGAAAATTGTGGGTGTATGTATTCAAAGAAAAGTTTGTTGCTTTTACTATTTTTAAAAATTTTAAGGCCCTTGTTGAAAAAGAAAGTGGTCTTAAAATCAAAACCCTTAAATCTGACAGAGGTGGAGAGTACACCTCAAATGCCTTTCGAGAGTATTGCAGGGATCAATGAATCAAACAACAACACACTGTAGCCTATACGCTACAACAGAATGGCATTGCGGAATGAAAGAACCGCACCAACTTCGACATGACAAGAACCATGCTCAAAGAGAAAGGCATGCCAAAAAGCTTCTGGGCAGAGGCAGTTGCATGTACTGCCTACTTGCTCAATCGGTGTCCACCCAAGAGCGTAGGAAACATGACACCACAGGAGGCATGGAGTGACTACAAACCGAGTGTGGCGCACCTAAGGATCTTTGGATGTGTCGCATACGCTCAAGTTCCAGAAGCAAGAAGAAGGAAGCTTGATGATCGTGGCGAGAAGTGCATCTTCATCGGCTACAGTGAAGAATCGAAGGCGTACAAGCTCTACAACCCACTAACCAATAAAGTGGTGGTAAGTAGAGATGTAGTATTCTACGAGGAAGAAGCTTGGAAATGGAACGCGGAAGATTTGACCAAAGAAAATCAAGTCAAGGTTGAAGAATATGAAGAAGATAAGCATGAGAACCAGGAACAGACACCTATAACACCCTCTTTCGCCGAACCGTCTGTACGCAGAAGTCCAGCGATACGTTCCATCTCCTCTGGAAGTATTCCATCAAATTAAAATTTAGCCAGCACGTCATCATCCAGTTCTCCCTCACCCATGGCTCCGATTAAAATGAGGAGCCTCAACGATATATATGCCGAAACTGAGGAAGTAAATTTGTTCTGCTTGTATGCGGACCATGAGCCTCTCACATTCGAGGAGGCCGTGAATGAAAAATGTTGGAGAAAGGCTATGGAAGAAGAGATCCATGCTATCGAGAAGAATCACACATGGGAGCTGATCTCACTCCCTAAAGGCCAAAGGACCATTGGTCTCAAATGGGTGTACAAGATCAAGCGGAATGCTGATGATGAGATTGATCACTACAAGGTAAGGCTCGTAGCAAAGGGTTACAAACAGAAGTACGGAGCGGACTATGAAGAAGTCTTCGCTCCTGTTGCTCGTCTTGACACTGTGAGGATGATTATCTCCCTTGCAGCCCATCACAGTTAGATGGTCTACCAACCGAATGTGAAATCTGCATTCCTGAATGAAATTCTGGAAGAAGAGGTATATGTTGGCCAGCCTGAAGGTTTTGTTGTTCAAGGGGAGGAACACAAAGTGTATCGACTGAAGAAAGCCCTTTATGGGTTGAAGCAGGCTCCTCGTGCTTGGAATGCACGCATCGACAACTATCTTCAAGAGAACGGTTTCGCCCAATGTCCATATGAGCACGCTGTCTACATCAAGAAAAATGCTCATGGCGACATCCTCATAGCATGCCTTTATGTTGATGATCTGTTGTTCACAGGAAACAGTCAGGCAATGTTTGAAGAATTCAAACATGCTATGTTCAATGAATTCGAGATGACTGATGGTGGATTGATGTCCTTCTTCTTGGGCATCGAAGTAAAACAACAAGTTAGCGGCATTTATATATCACAGAAAAAGTATGCCAAGGAGTTGCTTAAAAAGTTTAAGATGATAGATTGCAATGCCGTGAACACGCCTGCAGCAATGGGCCTGAAGCTGACAAAAGAAGGAGAAGGAAGAAGCGTTGACTCGACTATGTTCAAGAGTCTGATTGGAAGCCTAAGGTACCTCACAATCACAAGGCCGGATATCGTCTACAGTGTTGGGCTTCTAAGTAGGTACATGGAAGCGCCAAAAGAATCACACTGGCTAGCCGCAAAAAGAATCCTCAGGTACGTCAAAGGAACAATGGAATTCGGTCTTTTCTATATATACGATGATGAAGCAATGTTGTATGGATACTCAGACAGTGATTGAGGAGGTGACCAAGATGAAAGAAAGAGCACCACTAGCTATGTATTCTATCTTGGATCGACTACTTTCACATGGAACTCAAAGAAGCAAAGTGTTGTTACTTTGTCTACATGTGAAGCAGAGTACGTGGCAGCATCATGTACAGTTTGTGAAGCAATATAGTTGAAGAACATGCTAAAAGAGTTGAAACATCCATAGGAGGAATCCACTGTTATACATGTGGATAACAAGTTGGCAATCGAACTTGCCAAAAATCCGGTGCAACATGGAAGGAGCAAGCACATCGATACTAGGTATCACTTCTTAAGAGATCAAGTAAAGCAGAAAATGGTGAAATTGGAATATTGTCATACTTAGGTGGCAGATATTTTCACCAAGGCACTATCGACAGATGCATTCAGATGACTAAGATCGATGCTTGGAATGAAGCCTGTTTTGGTTTAAAGGGGAGTGTTGAAACGTCCAAACCAAATGACGGTTCAGATACTCCAGCAACGTTTGAAATTTTCATGGCATTTGAAACAGCCACACGTTATGGCTATTTACACATTTTGCACGTGTTATGGCTGGTGGATTTCCAAACGTTTGAAACAGCTAGAGTAAATGTAGTGAGCGTATTGTAGTCATTTCACAGTTGGTGTAAAAGCCTATAAAAGGCACAATGTGTATCCGATTACAACATCAGTGCAGCAAGTGAAAAACAAGTTAAATTATTTTTATATCCTTGTGGTGTGTACGGTTCTAAGGCTTTGTAAAGCCAACAAACTTGTGGTGTAAGGTTCTAAGGCTTTGTAAAGCCAACACATCTGTACCATGTCTTGAACTCTTTTAATAGAATATAAGACTTTGTTAGCTTTGTAGATGTTCATTCTTGAGATTTAATATCAAAAGACCATTGATTTATGGTAATTTAGATGATAATTATTTTTGGGGTGAAAATGTTAAGATGAATTTTTGTTTATTACAATTCCAATCCTGAACCAAAATCGTGTTGACTTTAATAGATAGAGTGGTTTAGAATTTTTATTATTTATTTTTATTTTTTAAAGAAGCATTACATTGATATCAAAGGAAAATAGAGAGACACATTGTTCACTCCCCAAGTATAGGGTTGTGATGTAGTAATAAACTCGGTGAGACCGAGGTCGAATCCACAGGGACTGAAACCTGTACGTAGTCTGAAACTAACTAGGGCTAGAACTAGAATAAGATAAAATCTAAATCAGGTGAATTTGAGGAATAATGGTGAAATAGTAAACTAAAATATGTAGAATTCAGAGGTAGGGAACTAGGGATTCAGAGGATCCACTTGTAGAGATCAGGGAGATCTACGGTCGATTCATAAACTCAACTGGACTTCGAGTCCCATCTTCGTCTAGTTGGAAGATATAACTTGAAAATCAATTTTGAACTTTATTTAATCTAGTTTTCAGGAGATCAAACGGGTGTAAATCAGAATGGATTCCATCACATAACCATGCCGAGGAGACAAAGCAAACAACAGAATTAAACCAATTCACAGCCAATCTGAGTGATGTATGAATGTCAGGGAGAGTTCCGTCATTCCACCATGTCCAAGGGGCGATGGTGAACAACAAGGCGTCCTGACTTCATAATCACAAGAAGAAAAAAGGAAATACCCAAGCCATCGCAGATCTATTATAACGTCAGTCACAACAAACCATTAAAAACTAAACGCATTCTTTAAAATCAAACCAAGATAAACATCAATTCAGTTATGAATCCAGGCCGTAAAAATCACCCATCACGCTACAAGCTTCACCTCTTAGCCCTAGCTAAGAGGTTTAGCCACACATGGATGGGCTAGATCTCTCAAACAAACAGAATAAAAATAAAAATAAAAAGAGAATAAACAACTCTCTGTAAGTCTCCTTCTCTGTCCATGAATATCCAAGCCTCCACGGCTGCCTCTTCCTCCCTCTTCTCTCTCTCTATCTCTCCTTTTCCCAGCCGTGAGACCCCCCTTGCTTTTGTTTCTAACTCTCTCTTTATAGCTGCTAGGGACAAGAGAGCTGGATTCGGACGAAGAATCGCACCAGAAACCGGACGTTTCACGGCTGCAGCGAAAGCTTTTTCGCAGTCGGAAAACGGCATCGAAAACTCCCATTCCTTAGCTTTCTTTTCAAAAGGACAACGTTCCTTGGGGAATTTGTGGATGGGCTACACGATGGACGGATCAGATCATCCATCTGATCATCGATATGAATGCGCAACCGCCCCCGAAGTTGGTCGATTTTCGGACGCTGCAACAGAGACCGCACGGAAGCTGCGCTGATGTTTGGTGGGGCCCACTTCACTGTAGTTTTAAGAAATCCACGCCGTCCACTAGACTCACGTCGGAATTTTGGGCAGAGATGGACTGATTTGACTCGGATTCATTGTGGCTCATGGAATGTTCTTGCTGCCATCCATCCCGAGTTTGAATGGTTAAAAACCGATCTCTGTTGTTATTTGAAAAACCGACTCCTAGGCGATGGTACTACTGGACATTATGGTCTAATAGACGGTTCGGATTAGACCTTCGACTCGTGATGGTGGCCCACAACAGAGGACCGCAAGTCTCTGTTGAGAACGGAAACTGCCGTTTTTTGAATTTCTAATAAAAAGAGTCGGTCAGCGTGCGCTGACCGACTTTGGATTTTCGGTGCACGTCTGACACTTGTGCACGGTGCACATTCACTGTACGTATGGGTCCCACGAATATGTATATCCAAAATCCGCTCCGTCCATTCATTTTATCGGCCCATTTACGGGGTTGATAGCAAAATTGAAGCATATCTAGATATCAGGCGGGCCCCAATTCAAGATCTTAGGGGCTTATCTGTCCATTTAGTCACTTCTGCAGGGATCAAACGGCTGAAATTTGACGTGCGCGGTTTATCTAAGGTCTTCAGGTCGTGTATGAAGTTTCGGGCTGAACGGATGGTGGGAACCCTGTGATCTTGCATTATGTACCAATTTCGGGCCACTTGAGCTTTAGTTTCTCGATTTTCTCGGGTCTCTGGCATGTAAATTTGTCGATCTTGGTCCCCTGGGGTCCGTCCCATACTTTTGTGAAATCTGATCATTAAATCTCGGCTGTTAGCATCTTTTTCAGTCCACGCTTGCAAATGTACCTTGCATCACAAACACGATTAAATTAGGATTTTAAACGGTGGCATGTTCATAAATTCGGTAATAACTGGGGTCTAATATGCAATATTTGACCCTCAACACACATTCCCCCGGGGGGGGGGGGGGGGGGGGGGGGCTATCATATCTATACAAGATATGATAAATATGATTGAGAGAGACATTCCCCGGGGGGTGTGGCTATCATATCTATACAAGATAAACATCAATGGACCTTTCGAATTGAGCCCAAACCTGCTTTGTCCAGAAATAATCGCCCCTTGACCAGACAGGGGAGATCGGGAAATCAACGAAAGAGACTGGTCGCGTGCTTAGCACTTCCCTCCTTAACGTGACCATCAGCCAAGCCATTAGCCTCCCTCAGAATAAGAGCAAACAAAAAAGAACATCTCCTTCTCAGCACCCAATACCTCCACATCCAGGAGGGACTAGAGATGTCTTTAATGCCATTTAGAATCAGACTCAACGTGCACTCTTTCCAACCCGAGAGAAAGGCACCAAAACAAACCGTCATATAAGGCCTGAATCTCTGCTTTGTTGTTGGATGTAATACTGCAACTAGATGAGAAGGTGAATACCATGTTACCGTTACTATCCCTACAAATACCCCCGCCTCCAGCAGGCCTTGGGTTGGCGAGGGCGGACTTATCCACATTGAGCTTGAAGCAGCCCTCCTGGGGCTTGATCCATCGGACCACCACGAAAGCCATGGATGATCACGTGGGGTTAGGATATGGAACAACTATAGAGGGAGGAGACCGGGGAGAGGGATGAGCAAGACCCAGCTTGACTCCCCACCAAGAGGCCCTGCTAATGATGCCAGGGAGGGAAATTACGCGAGCATCAAATCTTGCCTCGTTCCTGGCCCTCCACAACTCCCAAAGAAAGAAAACAGGCCAGAGATGTTGAGGGTCAAATATTGCATATTAGACCCCAGTTATTACCTGATTTTACAAACATGATACTGTTTAACGGCCTGTTTTAATCGTGTTTATGTTGCAAAGTGTATTTAGGAGCTTAGACTGAAAAATGGTACTAAAAGCATGGATTTAATACTCATAAATCACCAAGGCAAGGGATGGACCCCAAGGGACCGAGATCAAAGAATTTACACGCGAAAGATCCAAGAAAATCACAAGATTAACGCCGAAGAGGCCTGAAAATCTTTCAGAATGCAAGATTACAGGGTTCCCACCATCCGTTTGGTTCAAAACTTTATATACGGCTCTAGGACCATAAATTAACTGTACACGTCAAATTTAAGCAATTATATCATTGTGAAAGTGGCCCAATCGCAGATCAGCCACCAAATCTCTGATTTGCCACCCACCTGATATCTGGATATGCCTCAATTTTGATTCCAACCCCTTAAATGAGGTGGAAAAATGGATGGATGAAGCGGATGTCGCATATACATCACATTGGACCCCGTATGTACACACGCGTGTACATAGTATACATGACCGGCTGTGCATCAGACGGTCAGCCTGGTCAAAGACGGGCTGACCTGTGCCTTCTTCCACATAACGCCACAGAGGATGTATGTTGTCCGACGAACAAATTTTAGTGGGCCCCACCCATCATCCATATTGATGATCTGGACCGTTCATTGGGTCTAGGATATGGTCACGACCCCAGCCACGTAGATATGTTGACCCCATGAACACGTACACATGTGGATCTCTGAAAAACACAAGATGAACGGCGAGGTGAGTTGATACAGTGGGTCACACCAAACTCGATCAAAATTACCCATACCCGACTGGTTTTTCGCTATAAATCAAATGGACGGGGTGGATTTCTCTGACGACATCGATCATGGGCCCCACTGACGCCGCAAAATCAGATTTTCGCAGGCTTTGCGCACGGACATGTGACCGGATGCTGTTACATGCTGTGGGCCATTGTGTGTCCATGGTGGTGATCGGATCCACGATCTGAACCATCCACAAGCTCTAAAAGGTGGGACCAACCCCATTCATGAAGGCTAAACAGAAGGTGAGGATGCCCAGACGTCAAAACTCATTCCCAATGCAAACTAGTTTGCGTTATTGGTGCGTAAAGACTCCAGCGCCGCCCTACCTTTTTCTTATAAAAGGAGAGAGAGGGGACAGCCATCCAGGGCAGCCGTGGAGGCTTGGACGTGGAGGAAGAGAGAGAGCATGGACGACTTCACCATCTGAGAGAGTTTTCTTCCTTTCTTCTTTAATTTTCTTCCTTTTAAGTTTATTTTTAGCTTAATCATCACTATGATTAGCTAAACCTCTTAGCTAAGGCTAAGAGGTGAAGCTTGTAGTGTGATGGATAGTTTTTTATGCTTTAATTCATACTTTAGTTGAACTTTCTTTTGATTATAATTTGATATTAAGGAATGCTTTCAGTTTTTAATGGTTTGTTGTGGCTTAAATTACAATGGATATGTGATAGCTTTAAGCCTGTTCTTAGCATTATAAGGTTTGTGAATTTAGGAACTCTATTGTTCACCATCGTCTCCTGGGCATGGTTGGATGATGGAATCCTTCCTAACATTCATACATCCCTTAGATTGGATGTGGATTGGTTAAAGTTTTATTGTTTGCTTTGTCTCATGGGCATGGTTTTGTGAGGGAATCAATTCTAATTTTCATACCTCTCATCTCTTGAAAACTGGATCAAAGGATGATCAGATTAGTTTTTAATGAAATATCTTCCAACTGGATGAAGATAGGACTCTGATTCTAGTTGTGTTCGTGAATTAAGCATAGATCTCCCTGATCTTTACAAGTGGATCCTTGGCACCCTAGTTTCCCACCTTTGAATTTTACAAGCTTTAGTTTAATATTTTACCATTATCCTCTTAAAAATCCTTTGTTTTAGATTACATCTACACCTAGTTCTAGTTCAAGTTACTTTCAGATTACGTACAAGGTTCAGTCCCTGTGGATTCGACCTCGGTCTTACCGAGATTATTACTGCATCACAACCCTATACTTGGGGTGTGAACAAGTTATTGGCGCCGTTGCCAGGGACTGACGGTTACGTTTTTCTAAAATTAACTAGTTTTAAAATTAGGTTAAGATTAGGGTTTTTCTAAATTTAGGTTTTTCTATTTGATTTTTAGAAATTAGTTTTTCTATCTTCTATTTTTTAGGTTTTATTTTCTATCTTTATAAACTTTCTAATTCTAGGATTTCTTTTACTTTTAGAAACTAACTTACTTTCTAATTTTAGGTTTAGAACTTTCCTAATTTGTTTTTAGAAACTTTCTATTTTCTGTTTTTCTGAATTTTCCCTTTTTAAAAACTAGTTTGCTTTCTATTTTAGGAACTTTCTAATTTTAGAATTTTTATTTTTAGAAACTAACTTGTGTTGTTTTCTTTTACAGGATTCTAACATAGGAACTTCCAATCTAATAACTTCTTTCTAATTCTTTCTCTTTCTATTTTTAGATCTCTTATTATTGTAGGATTTTTCTTTTATTCTTAGGATTAGATTTAGAGTTAGTGTTTTACCATGCAAGAGTTGGAACGTGTGTATGTTGAGTGTTATAGGAAGATCCGAGCCGACTACAATCGGAGGGATCAACGACCCGCTAAGTCCGGGCAGAGGATCCGAGCCTCGGCGTAATACTAGGAAGGCGGGTTAAGATGGATGTAGCCCCCATCCTTGACCGCCTTCTCTCCAAGGGTAGTCGGTAGGGAAAACATTCTTGTACGATTAGCTCCGAGCGGACTTCCATCATAACATCGGATGACTAGCTACGTTACTCACGAGCGATTATCGGCTCGGAGCGGTGCTATCTCCCTCGGTCTGGCCGAGCCGAGGCACCTCCGAGGCTAACAGTTCCACGCACAAAGTGGAGAAACTGCCGCATATGGATATGTCCTATTATCTTGTCCGCAGATACGCGCGCCGTAACACACGATCTGCGGATTCTGGGTAATATCTTCATGATCTGCAAATCCCACTGATCATGCCGAGATTATCGAGGTCGGATCAAGCGATGAAGAGGTATAAATATGGCTTCATTCCATAACAACAGGTACGCAACATCTGGCACTCTCTTTCCTCACTCCCCAACTTAGACCCAGATTTTAGTGTCTTGACTTAGGCATCGGAGGGTCCCCCGGCCTAGCCAGGGTCTCTATTGCTCACGGTTTGTGCGCAGGTAACAAGGTTCATCATCTACTCGGAATACTTGAAGAGGGGAAGAGAGCTGACCGGATTTTGACCTCAACATTGAGATAGCTAAGAAATGTTGGGATAGTTTTTTTAATGTATGATGATTATAATGGGAAACAGCCTATGCCTCAAATATTTTCTGAAAATTTCTTCAACCAATCGAAATATGATGCTCCACCGATTAAGAAGTCCTTTGGTGATTATCTGCGGAAAAATAATTGCATTCCACGAGTTAAGAAAACAGTACGTGATTATTGAAATGATGATGCGTATCAACTCTCGACCTATGACCCGTATGATTATAATCAGTAGAAACGGAAATATTTCGAAGTTTAGTCAGTAAAATATCATGGTAAAAACCCTCTTGGATCAGCCACTTTTGAATATCCACAAAAAATGATCCAAGAGGAGTCACCTCAGAGTTACACCGACTATGTTACTAATATGAGGAAAATATTAGAAATACTTAAATCATGGCTCGATAGGCTAATGGAGACTAATTCATCCCAATCGCAACCCAAATTACAAATACAGTGCAAGGAAAGGGATGTCAACTCGACACATTGGAGAGATGAACCGCCAATTAATTTTGTTGATTAGTCATTTGGATTCCCTACTTATGATGAGATAATAGAGGCTGGTTCGTCCCAGCCACAACTCAACCTAAAAACACAATGCGAGGAAAGTGATCCCAACTCACTTTTGGCGAACTCTGGAATTTTGAATGAAGAGTTAGATTGTACTAATGAGCATACGATTCAATTTCCCGATGAGTCGATCTCGATGATGGTTCAAAAGAATAATCAAGAGACATTATTGATTTTCAAATATAATGATATTGACACACTTCACTCACAAGACACACCTGATTTTAATGATGAGGAAGAGGTTAGTTTATTTGAACCTCAACCCAATTTAGGAACATAATGTCAGGAAAGCGATCTCATTCCAAGTGTGTACTGCACTGAATTAGAAGATGATGCGTATTGAGATTCAATTTCAAGTTTGGCTCATATTAATGATCAAGAGGTTCAGGAAGTTGTCGACCATAGTGATCTACTCCACCTATTTGACATGACCAATTTAAATGTGGAGGATGAACCACTTTCACCTAAATCTTTCAACCTTTGTGGTGCATGTTTAGACCACTCCCCTGAATTGAATGATGATATGATTTAGGAGATGGACGAGTGCTTGATATGACTCTGAAAGTTGAAACTACCTAGTTGAGGCCACCATCTGAGTTATACACTTTTAACGATTCAATGCCTCTACTGAGTAGCTTCAATGAACAAAGTGTTTACGTCAATGCATCACTTATTGATCTTCAGCTTGTTTGTGCAGGGCAAGAGTAAGAGAGCATGCCCCCATCCAGTTTTAAAGATGATGGAATCCTTGGGCAGATCATCACACACTTCAGTATATATATATTTTTTGGTAAAACTTTGATTTCATTCAAAAAAGAGGATATGCAATTCTACCAACAAGACACCTAAGCTTCGGACGCCCCCTAGAAAAAGCGAAGGAGGAGTCTATCATATGGCAAGAGACTACCTCCTGAACCTCCTTCTGACCGCCCCTAATCCCACTCTGTCAAGGAAAAGTTGGCCCCTCACCACTTGAGGGAGGTTAGCTTGGGAAGAGATCAGGGCACAACCTTGATTCTCACTCCCCCACTTGGCCATCCCATCTGCCAGCCCATTACCTTCTCTATAAATATGAACAAAATTTACATTGTAAGTACTACTAAGGTTCTGGATTCTATCGATTCAATACTTCCATTTCCAGCCCGGGAGAGAGTTGGCCAACAACAGCTGAACCACCAGAAGCGAGTCAGACTCAACTATGATGTCTTTTTGGCCCTATTGGAGGCAATGAATAAGGCCATCATGGACTGCACGAAACTCTGCCCGTGTATTCGAGGCGAGGCCGTAACCTGCATAAAACCCAAAACGTAGCTCGCCCTTATCGCCCCTACAGATACCCTCGCCTCCAGCCACTCCCGGGTTATCTCTAGACGACCCATCGACATTGAGTTTCACCCAACCCATCGGGGGCTTTCTCCAACGCACCACCTGTGAATAATTCTCCTGATGGGGCTGCCCAGCAATACCCAAAGACTCAAGGCCCCTCTATGGCTGCCCACTCAGGACGGATGTGTACCCCACCTAAATACAAAGGCCCGCAGCCAAGCGGAGATGCGTGAGATTAGCAATTCCATGCTGAACAAGGACCCGTCAAATCTGGAGGCATTTCTGTCCTTCCATAACTCCCAGATAATGAAGCAGGGAATGAGGTTTTTGAACGGTACAGTAGGCCTGTGCACAGGACGTTGTCCCCATAATGGTTCAGCCTCTCCTCAACCGAGCCATTGTGGTTTAGACAAATACCGTAAAACCGGGCGAAATGGGACCAGGCCTCCTTTGCCCAGGCACTGTGTAAGAATAGATGCTTTTTCGTCTCCACCATGGGTCTCTGATGCTAGGACTCACTACAGCAACTGCATCAGGAAGCTAGCTGGATTCCACGGGTCTAAATGACCCTATCAACCGGCAGTACCCCTCTGATTATGCGCCACACAAGGATGGAGACCTTGGGAGGGATCTTCGCATCCCAGATTTTCTCTCCCCAGCTTGTGCGGTGGTTGCGAGTACGACCGATTTCACACGCCGACGAAACTGAGAATATGCCCGAAGGGTTTGGCGGCCAGAAGGGGGTATTATGGCCATCAGTCAGACAGAAACCCCCATGAAAAATGGCATTAATGTCTTGTTGCGAGAGGAAGGAGAACACCGCCGAGGGAGGAAACGGGCCCATAGTACCCAGGAAATCTTCAACTCTGAGATTGTAAAGGGCCGGAAGAATCAAGATCGTCACTCTATATTGCAATAGGCCTAGGCTAGACCTGTTAACATTCCACAGGCTCACCCTACCATCGCCAATTTTCCACTGGGTCATAGCTTCGACTGAAGGGAGAAAGGATTCGATTCTTTTCCACAGTGGGGACACAGCAGATGAAAGGAGAGGCTGCACCTCTTGATGGAGTTCCTGGCGGTACCTAATCTGCATAAACGAGCTCCATAGCCCCTTATCCACTCTGCTCGACACGGTTCATGCCATCTTCAACCAAAACGCAGTCATAACATCTTTAAGGCACCTGATCCCCAGCCCCCCTTCACACTTAGGCAAAGAAATATGCTGCTAACTCCTCCAATGGAGTTTTTTCCAACATCCATCCAGCCCCACAGGAAATCAGCAAAACGGAACTCCTAAATACATGATGCTCTCTATACATCTAGGCATCCCCAATTCCTTTTGGATTGAAGCGGTCCTGGATGCCCCCCATGTTTTCCGCACATAAGAAGACACTCTTGTGGAAGTTCACTTTCTGGCCCGAGGTTTGTTGATAGAGCTAAAGGAAATGCTTAGCCGCCTGGATAGAATGGAGACCCCCATTTAGGAAGCACAACACATCATCCGCAAACAGCAGGTGTGACACCACCAGGTTGCCACATCACCTTTTGAAAGGGAGACAGGATCCGACCTCCACTAACTTTCTGAACCCTCTCCCAAGAACCTCAGAGGCTAGAATGAACAGGCTAGGTGACAGTAGGTTGCCTTGGCGCAACCCACGGGTGGACTTGAAGTAGCCTTCAATCTCTCCATTTACTAGCACCGAGAACCAACAGTTTCTCTAACATTGCTCCACTAACTTAATCCACGGGTCTGAGAAGCCAAAACGCCATAAAACACTCTTTAGAAAGAGCCAATCCACTCTGTCATAGGCTTTCTCCATGTCAAGCTTCAAAACAATGTTCCCACCCCTTACTTTTCTATTCATCTCCCTCAGCAGCTCTTGGGATAGCGCAATGTTCTCGGATATTGAGCGACCTTGGACAAAAGCTCCTTGCTCTAGAGAAATTAACAAGGGAAACAACTTATTCAACCAGGTTGCAACGATTTTGGCGAAAATCTTATATATCACGTTGCATAGGCTAATAGGCCTAAAGTCGGAGAATTCCTTCGGTGCTACCTTCTTGGGGATGAGGACAATGAGTCAAGACGTGAAGGCCCTCGGTAGCAAACCACCCTCAAAGAAGAAGATGGACGCTCTTAGCAGGTCCTGGCACATAATGTCTCAACAACCAGCGAAGAACGCCTCGGAAAAGCTGTCCGGGCCAGCAGCACCATCTTTAGGGATGGACATAACTGTCTGGTGAACTTCCTGGATCGATGGCGAGCTCATTAGCTGCCCATTATCCTCTTCAGAAACCAAGGATGGAATGACCTGCATGATTTCCTTGTCCTGCTCTACCGCCCCTGCAGAGAATAGCGAATGGAAAAATATGACCGCACCAGTCTTGATGTCCTCCTGCGACACTACGGTTTGCCCTGATTCCAAGCAGATGGAAGAAATGACTGTTCCCCTGGCCTTCACCATAGCAGACGTGTGGAAGAATCCCGTGTTCCTGTCGCCCTCCTCGAGCCAATTGTTCCTGATTTTCTGCTTCCAATAAGTTTCTTCCATAAAGCTCCAACCGGGATAGCTTCCCTCTAGCCTTGAGCAGATCACTCTGGATAGAGCTCTCGTCCATCCTAACATTTACATCTTGCTGGATTTTCTCTTCCAATTCAGCTAGGGATTTCACAGCTTGCTGAACAACGCTGAAAATGTTTCCAAAAATTGTCTTGTTCCATTCCTTCAGCTTGTCCTTGATAGCCTTCAACTTGAACATGATATTGCGTATAGGGTGGGGGTCTGCCACTGAATTCCAGGCTGATTGAACCAGTGGAAGGAATTCGTCATGGTGGAACCACATGCGCTGAAATCTGAAAGGTTTCAGACTTGCAAAATGCTATCTAGGAAATGCCAACAATAGCGGAGCATGGTCAGAGTTTTGACGAGGGAGATGATATACCTGGAAGGAAGAGAACATGCTGCTCTAAGAGGTATTCATCAGAACCCTATCCAGCCTGGCCCACACTCTGGCCGCACCAGCTTGATTATTAGACCAGATGAATCTGTTTCCCTGAAAGCCCACGTCCAGGAGCCCTACATTGTTACTTACCTCGACAAATTCGCGCGAATTGCCACTGTCAAAACTGCCCCTACTGCGACGCTCAACTGCATCCCTAGCTACATTAAAGTCCCCACACACCGCCCATGGGCCCTGCACTGACCTGGATAAATCTTCCATTTCATCCCACAGGGATCTCCTCTGGATCCTAGAGCAGCTAGCGTACACAATTGACATTGAAATAGGGTTGTTGTTATGCTAGAAGTCGATGGACATAGTTAGCATCTGGTTTGATTTGGAAATTTCTGTAACCGAGGCCTGATATTTACAGAATATCCAGACTTTGCCTCCATTTTCTACATTCGAGAACGAAGCGTGGAAACCAAGCCGGAGACCGATATGGACTCTCCTGGATTCCCTAACCATCGGCTCAAGAACTGCTACAATCTACGGGCTGTGTTCTTTGATCAGCCTCTTCAGTGATCTGATGGTGGGCTAGTTGCCTACCCCATGAGCATTCCATACCAAGATTTTATCCGTCATGGGAACTGTGATTCGCAACGGACCTTCTTTGTAAATGCTTCAGCCTGGATAACCACTCATCTCTGGATACTGTGCCTAGCGGGTTCTTGGAGGTTCGTTTGGTGCCCTTTTTCCTTGGAAGGATCTTCAAGGTAGCTGCTGCTCTCTTTCTTGGGGTGACCTAATCTTACACTGGTGCCTGGTCTTTAGCTGAAGTCTGCATCTCCTCCTCATCACTTCCCAACCACTGAGTGGCTTGCCGTTGGGCGAAGCCAGATGTTGGTTTTGAAAGGAATTGGTTTTCGCCATTTCGTCCCCTAATTGGGAGAAAATTGGAGATAAGTCCACCACTAAATCTCCGCTGCGCTTAGACCTGCTTTCTGAAGTAGGTGTCTCAGGTCGAGGAGTTCTAGGGAAAAAACCTTCCTCGTAGGCATTGGAATTTGTCAGAGAGCGGCATGATATTCCAGGACCTCCTCTTAACTCTGAGATGGGGTAGTCTCCCACCGATCTGGATCTGAATCTTTCCTCTTCTGACCAGCTTCTGTGCCCCAACTTTTCTCCAAATGCAACCGATTTCGCACGCTGAATGTTTCTACAACGAGGCAGAGGACTCCTGAAACTGAGAGGACTCCTAACTGGGAAGATGGGTGCCACTGAATAGCACCTATTGTTTCAATATTGCACGTTGGAAGTTTTATGCGTAGAGGTCCTATGACAGAGCCTCTCTCTATCTGCCAGAAAATTGAGTTTGTAGTGGCTGGGCATACCTAACTCTCCGTAGCATGAGCATCTGATGCTTCCTCTCCCTTACCCCCTTGAACTGGTATCAGCTAGTTTATCAAATCTGTGCCAGGGTCGTGGCATTGGATGGCCCTTTCCTGATTATCCTGAGAAACACATGGCTCCCTACTACCATCAATAAGTAACAGGAACAGCTGCTAACGGGCCAGTTCCTGAGTGGCATTTCTCCAAACACCTTGACTGTGGTCCATGCGCACCTATAACTCCTCCAACTGGCCTCCCCTGAAACCATTACCATGATCAGGCCCACACAGGCCAAAGCGTTCCACTACCCATTGCTTCGTGCTCTTCTCATATTTCTTTGAACAATTTGTCTTACCTGTGTCGTCCTCAGTGTTCCTACTCCTCATGTTTGACTCTACCATAGCGTGCACTGGGTAATGGTGGCCATCCACTACCAATCTCAGCACCCGTTGAAGGTTCACACCAGGGTCGAGCAGCACCTTGATCCAAGCAAAGCCCTGAAAAATCCCGAATCTGGAAATGGAGTCGATGGATACCACCTTCCCATAGAAATTACCTAGGTCGAGAAGGACCGATTCAAACCACCCGTGGGCTGGAATGCCGAACAATTGGATCCAAGTTCCCCCTCCGACTCCTTACTCCGCTAGTGACCAAGGAGCAATGGCCACTAGTCCCATCTTCATATGCAGCTCATTGTTGCCGATAAAGAGCTCAAGCTCTGCTTTAGTCTTCAAAGTTATCAGAAAACTAGTAGAAGATAGCCTAATAACATCGACGCTGGAGGAGGCAAATTTGGAAGCTCTAATTGTCTTAATAAGATGGAGAACTGACACGTTTGGGGCCGTTCGACCTATGAGCCCCAACTTGAGATCCTGTTTCTTCCTTTCAACGACTCCCGGGTCAACAATCGTGTTGTAATCGTCTGAGGGCGCTGGCTTGTTGATCTTTGCCCTGTTAGTGCCATTCACCACTGTCATATACGTTGTGGCTGAGGGTGTTTTCGCTACTTGTGGATTGGGGACAGTGGGTTTTGGGGTAGCCCTTGGGGGACCAAAGCTTCTGGGCTTTGCCTTATTGATCATAAATCTCCTCCCGTCAATCCTTCTACCATCTAACACATCCATCACATTTTTTGCCTCTTACTCATACAGGAAATGCACAAACGCGAAACCCTTAGGCTTGTTGCTTGATGGCCGCATTGGGATGAAGACATCTAGAATCCTGCCATATTTTCTGAAGATTTCTTGAAGGTCCAAGGCCGAGCAATCAAAGGGCAGGTTACCAATAAACAGGATGAAGCTCGAATGGAAGTGGGGCCCTTCCCTCTTTCGCGATCTACCCCTAAGAAGATCTCTGGAACGATTGATCACCGATCTGCTCTGTCTTCGAGAGCGGTCCCGTTGCCGGGGACAGGACATCGCCGGAGCGAGGGAAAGAATACTCACCTTCTCTGAAACCCTAGCATTCAAAATCGCTAGAGCGAGCACTCATCTAATGTGGGTTAAGGGGATGTGAGAATGGGTCAATGAGGACGAGACTGCTGGATCGACTGAATCCCTATTCACTCTGTAGCCCGCGTCACTATGAGTTAGGTGATGGGGAGATAGGTCGACCTCACACACTTTAATATGGACAATGAGTCACTCTTAGCTGAATTTTTCAACTCTTTGGATGATTGCTTGGCACACTTTGCAGATTCAAACGAACATATGTTAAAAGAAAAAGTGGATGCCTCGCAAGGCAATACCTTGGTAGTTGTCACGGACCGAGATAACCCCTATTCTGAAACCCCTCCTTCCCCATATCTTGAATGTTTACCATTAAGGGAGGAGGAGCTGGAAATTGAACCGAAGTCTGAAACTTCGAACTGTGTTGAGACTACATCACTTTTTAAAAAAATTTCTGAATTCTATTTATTTGTAGTCTTTGATTCACCATGGGATACTAACTTTGACACTTTTTCTGTCACAGGTGAATCATATATCCTTTGGATACCTCAAGCGATTCAATGACAATTTTTTTGATGAGGTACATAAATTTCTTTGGAAAGTCATGCTCCAAGGCATCCAAGTCTATTGTAAAAAGGGCTTTTGGATGATCTTGTTGAGAAACCTACTGAGAAATTTATCAAGATATTGGCCGGAAAAAGAACCTTGTGGCATGACTGAGTAGCTTTTGCCCTACTTTCATAGGACTAGGATAGTTTGCTTAATGCCGTTCTAGGATAGTCGGGTTTATGCCATTAGGATAGTTTGCTTACTAGTTGTTTTAGGATAGTTTACATTCGTCGGATTAAGTCTTGTGCCGAACCACCGTCATGCTAGAATCTCTTTGGAAGAAGCCTCTTAGCTCCTTCTTCAAGTACTATCTTTCCATCACTTCTTCTTCAATTTCGTTATCTCATGTACATTGTATGCCTATATCCTTTACATTGAGGACAATGTAGATTTTAGATTGGTGAGGATGGGGAGATTAGGTTACCTAATCGGTATTTTTTTGGTCTTGAGCAAAAAATTTATGCAAATTTTTTAAATGTTTGTGAATTCAAAGTGATTTTGAAGGATATTTTTGATTTAGAAGTATAAGATAGGTAATGTTGGTGATTTACGACTCTTGGATTTAGTTAGATCTGTTAGATTTCATAGTTAAGTTCAAAATTATTAATTCGTGATTCGAAATTTTAAACATTAATTGAGTCATGATTTCACATGTCACATCTAGCTTACACATTAGGTTTTAATTTGATATTGAATTGTTAACTTGGTGATCATTAAGCATGGAAGGAACCAACCTGGGGAATTTGTCCATCATGTTCAATAAGAAGAAAAGAAGAGAAAATGAAGAAGAGAATACCCTGCTAAAAAACAGTTGTCGTAAAAAAGGGCTACTTATTAAAGATCTTTAAAAAGATTGACATAACGTGAAAGCCATCGATGTAAAAATCGAAAGCTAGAAGAATGAAAAGTTGAACTGTAAGGCAAGTTTTGGTTTAGGTTATGGTTATCCTGAATGCTTTTTTTATTATCAATGTTATCATGAAAATTGACGATTGAATCTTTAATTGTGATAAGTTTAGGTTTCACTATACACCCATAGAACTCAATGTTTAGAATTGTTCTAAGCGATGGATTAATACTTTGAACTTGACTATGAAGTTTACCGTGCATTTGAGTTTAGGAGAAGGTAATGCCCAACATTTTTTATGTTGGAATTTTACCGCTTTTCAAAAATCACTCGGTTTTTATAGGAATTATCCTGTAATTCTTAAATTATTTTTCGCATACTTTGCTCAGGACTAGAAAAATGCTGGTTGAGGATTATGTTGAGGGTTAAATATTGCACATTAGACCCCAGTTATTACTTGATTTTACAAATATAATACTATTTAACAGCCTGTTTTAATCGTATTTGTGTTGGAAGGTGTATTTAGGAGCCTAGACTAAAAAATGGTACTAAAAGCATATGGATTTAACAGTCATAAATCACCAAGGCAAGGGATGGACCCCATGGGACCGAGATCAAAGAATTTACACGCTAAATATCTAAGAAAATCACATGATCAACGATGAAGAGGCCTGAAAATCATCCATAATGCAAGATCACAGGGTTCCCACCATCCGTTTGGCTCAAAACTTTATATATGGTTGATGACCATAAATTAACCGTACACGTCAAATTTCAACAATTGGATCCTTGTGAAAGTGGCACAACGGACAGATCAGCCACCAAATCTCTGATTTGGGGCCCGCCTAATATTTGGATATGCCTCAATTTGGGTTCCAACCCCTTAAATGAGGTGGCAAAACGGATGGATGAAGCGGATGTCGCATATACATCACATTGGACCCAACATGTACACACGCGTGTACATAGTATACATAACCAGCTGTGCACCGGATGATCAACCCGGTCAAAGACGGGCTGACCTGTCCCTTCTTCCGCGTAACGCCACAGAGGACGCATGCTGTCTGACAAACGAAATTCAATGGGCCCCATCCATCGTTCTGATTGATGATCTGGACCGTTCATTGCGTCCAGGATATGGCCACGACCCCCAACCATGTTAATCTTTTGACCCCATGCACACGTACACACGTGGATCGCCGAAAAATGCATGATGAATGGCGAGGTGAGTTAATACACGTGGATCGCCAGAAAACGCATGATGAATTGCACTAGCTCAAGAGCTATTTAGAGATATCAATAGAAAGGTTCACGGAGGAAATATGGTAATCAAGCTCGATATGGAGAAGGCCTACTACAAAATGGAGTGGCCTTTCCTCAAGCAGGTTTTGCTTCGTTTTGGCTTCAGTTCTAGGTGGATCTAGATGATTGAGGGTTGTTGGGCAACTGTTTGGTTCTCAGTCGTAGTTAACGGTACCCCGGCGGGTTGCTTCAAGTCCTCAAGAGGTCTTCGGCAAGGAGACCCTCTCTCCCCCAACCTGTTTATTATAGCTTCTGAAGTCCTGAGTAGGGGTTTAACAAGCTTGCTGGACCGTGGTATATGTCAGCCCTTTAGGGTGGCCCGAGACTGTTTTCAGGTCTCCCACCTGTTGTATGCTAACGATACCCTCTTGTTAGCTAATGGAGGTAAGGCCTCACTTCGAAAGTTGAAGGCTTTCCTTGACGAGTATCAAGCGGCCTCGGGCCAAGCCATAAATTATCGAAAGAGCTCCTTTTTTGCTTCTTCAAAGCTCCCACCGTCCAGAGTCAAAGCAACCGAGAGTCTGTTGGGGATCTCGAAGGCGGTTTCTCACTTCGTCTATCTTGGAGTTCCGTTGGTAGTTGGTAGGGTAAAGACCAGCCTCTTCTCGACAAGATAGAAGGCCGTATAAACGGATGGCAGGCCAGATGTCTATCTCAAGCAGGCAGACTTGTCTTACTTAACCATGTCCTTGGTAGTATCCCGATTCACACTCTCGCTGCCACTCACATCCCAGCCCAACTTTTGTCCGCCCTCGAAAGGCGATTTGCTGACTTTCTATGGGGATGGGCTAAAGGTAAAGAGAAACTACATTGGCGTAGTTGGAAAGGTATATCCTGCATCAAGATGGAAGGTGGTTTGGGAATTCGGAAGTTATCGGAATCCATGAAAGCTTTTCGCATCAAGATGGCATGGACCATCCGTTTCCAAGCAGGTTCAACCATGTGGGCTGCTTTCATGGCTGCGAAATATAGATCGGATTTGATGGAGCACACCAGCGTGAGACCTTACAGTGCTCAGTCGCCGATGTGGAAAAAAAATAAAAATCTCTTCCCCTTCGTCGACTCTGTGGTGCAGTGGAAACTCGGTTCTGGTAATTACAATCTTTATCGTGTAAATTGGACGGGCCTGCTACTCGCATCTTTATGATGGTGGTGCGTCGGTGGAGTCCATCCATCACATTTTTCTAGATAGCGAGTTAGCTAAACTCGCCTGGAACAACTTGGGGTCTCGGTTTCAGATCAGTGTCCAGCCAACCTTGTTAGTGGAATCCAGATTTGCTCAATGGTGGGCCGCCATGGTAGGTTCGAGAATCTCCCTGCTGGTATGTAAGCTCATTCCTGGATGTCTGTTATGGGATATATGGAAAGCGAGAAACGCTGCTCGGTTTGAGGGGAAGACTGTTTCTCTGAGAGTGTTGATGGGGAGAGTATTTTGGTGGGCATCCACCATTCATGACTCCTTGGACAACGCCCTCAAGAAGGGATCAGCGTCCAGAGGTGCGAAGCTGAGACTAGTCCATGGCTCGTTCTTCCCAGGTGCGGCTAACATCTCAACGTTCATTGAGGTAATCAGGTGGATCAGGCCTTGTTTTAACTGAGTTAAAATGAACGTTGACGGTTCTTCCAGAGGTAACCCGGGTTTAGCTGGTGGAGGAGGAATTTGTAGGGGCGATAAGGGCCAATTCATTTGCACCTTTTCTTCGGGCTATGGCCTTGGTTCTAACTCCTATGCTGAGTTGCGTGCAGTGTTCGAGGGCTTACTCCTTGTCCTGTCAAAGGGGTTCCGGCATATCATCCTGGAATCCGACTCCCTGTAGGTGGTGAAGATGCTGAATGGGCTTAGCCAGATGAGTTGAAAGTGGAATTACCGGTTGGGGCGGATTTTGCTCTTGAAGAGCAGAGGTCGCATTGAATTCGCTTATATTTTTAGGGAAGAGAATGCCCCTGCGAACGCTTTGGCCCACCAGGGAAGCGAGAGTCAGTCCTCTTCTTCGTATGACCGGTTCTCTGATCTCCCGTCCAGAATCCGCGGTCTCCTCTTCTTAGACAAGGTGGGACTGGGGTCGATTAGAGAAATTTAGTTCGACTGTGGTTATTCATCTTACCATATTGATTGGCGCTTCCTGCTTTGTATTTTTCTTTTCCTTTGTCATATGATAGGTCTCCCTAGGTCCTTTTTTCTAGGGGAGTCCCGAAATTTGTCTCTGTAATTTCCTTCTTCTTCAATGAAATTCGGCCGGTAAAAAAAAAAAAAAAAAGAGTTAATACAATGGTCACACCAAAATCGATCAAAAGTACCAATTCCCGACTGACTTTTCACCAGGAATCCAATGGACGGGGCGAATTTCTCTGATGACATCGATCATAGGCCCCACTGACACCACAAAATCAGATTTTTGCAGGCTTTAGGCACGGACGTGCAACCGGACGCCGTTACATGTTGTGGGCCATTATGTGTCCATGGCAGTGATCGGATCCACGATCTGAACCATCCACAAGCTCTAAAAGGTGGGACCAACCCCAACCATGAGTGTTAAATGGAAGGTGAGGACGCCCAGCCGTCAAAACTCATTCCTAACGCAAACTATTTTGCATTGTTGCTGCGTAAAGACTCCAGCACCGCCCTACCTTTTGCTTATAAAAGGAGAGAGAGGGGGGACGGCCATCCAGGGCAGTCGTGGAGGCTGGGACGTGGATGAAGAGAGAGAAAGAGAGAGAGCATGGACGACTTCACCATCTGAAAGAGTTTTTTTCTTTTCTTCCTTAATTTTCTTCATTTTATGTTTATTTTTAGCTTAATCATGCCTATGATTAGCTAAACCTCTTAGCTAGGGCTAAGAGGTGAAGCTTGTAGCGTGATGGATGATTCTTTATGCTTTAATTCATACTTTAGTTGAACTTTCTTTTTATTATAGTTTGATATTAAGGAATGCTTTCAGTTTTTAATGGTTTGTTGTGACTTAAATTACAATGGATCTGCGATAGCTTTGAGCATGTTCTTAACATTATAAGGTTTGTGAATTTGGGAACTCTATTGTTCACCATCGTCTCCTTGGCATGGTTGGATGACAGAATCCTTCCTAACATTTATACATCCCTTAGATTGGATGTGGATTGGTTAAAGTTCTATTGTTTACTTTGTCTCATGGGCATGATTTTGTGATGGAATCAATTCTAATTCTCATTCCTCTCATCTTTTGAAAATTGGATCAAAGGATGTTCAAATTGGTTTTTAATGAAATATCTTCAAACTGGATGAAGATAGGACTCTGATTCTAGTTGTGTTCGTGAATCAAGCATAGATCTCCCTGATCTCTACAAGTGGATCCTTGGCACCCTAGTTTCTTACCTTTGAATTTTACAAGCTTTAGTTTAATATTTCACCATTATCCTCTTAAAAATCCTTTGGTTTAGATTACATCTACGCCTAGTTCTAGTTCAAGTTACTTTCATATTACGTACACGGTTCAGTCCCTGTGGATTTGACCTCGGTCTTACCGAGATTATTCTACATCATAACCCTATACTTGGAGTGTGAACAAGAGACGCATACAAACTGCTTTGCTGAACTTGGGGAGGGGCCTGCGCCACCACCAAATAAGGTGCTCTCAGCTGAATGGTGGTTGAGCAAAGGCACCCGAACGAGGCTGCGAGGTGTTCCCAAACCTTGACTGCAAGAAGTTCGTTCAGGAAAAGATGGTCCAGCGTCTCAGTGTGGTAAGTGGGATTTAGAACGAAACCGCAGCAGACGCATTTCGAAGCCAAGTGGACGCCTTTGTGCTGGATGCGCTCATCAACTGGGATAGCCTTCTAGATGATCCTCCACAAGAAAACAGAAATCTTGGGCGGGACCATTGGGTGCCAAACCCATGAGGCCCAGTCTTTCTTGGGTGCGTTGACCCGACCAATATCCCAAGCCGATTTCATCGTGAAGCCGCCTGAGGATCCAGGGGCTAGAAGTGTCGGTCCTCCCCACTCGAGCAGCAGAACCCTCCCTGATGGATGTGGCCCGCAAGCCATTCTAGGAGGGGGAAACAAAGTGTCCGGCCTAAGGTCATCCTCCCCAATGAAATCTACCACGTAGAGGTCCCTCAGGCCGGGAGGAACTTGAAGAGAAGGGAGGTATGAGAGGGGGCCCAGGCTGAACCAGTTGTAGGTCCACATGTTGCAGGAACCACGATTAACCTCCCACTGGATGAATTTGTCAAGGATAGGGAACAACCCCTTCACTCTCTTCCACAGAGGGGAAGCGTTGGCGGAAAGTGGAGGACGAGTTGGGATGCCTCCCAGCAGCCATGTATTTGGACCGAACAAAGGCACTCCACAAACTCCCGGACTGCTCGAAATAGGTACCGTAGGCTAGTTTCAGAATATGTTGAATTAATCCTTGGCACATCAGATTGTTCAAAAAGATAATGAATAAAAACCAACTTCAGGTTAGGCACATTAGAGGAGCTTAAAATAAATGGCTTTTCTAACAAAGTAAAGGTGAATAGATCGATCGAACAATGAGCAAACCATATATTTGTGGTGAAATAAAATGAGATGGTTGATTTACTATAGACAAATCAGATGCAGCTCTAGAGGTCATGAAGTCAGGTAACAATCACACACATCATCATCATGAATGAACTTGGGATATACAACCATTCGGTGGGTCCTAACAAAAAGAATTTTGACCCAGCATATCATTTAGAGACCTATACAAGGCTAAGTAGGAAAATAGAAACAAGGATGGCCCTGAGAAGAGGAGGCTACAGCTGGAGAAGCAAGAGGGGCAGATCAAGGTGAGCCAACACAGCAAAGCAAGCAGGTCTTCACTGAGCAAAGCAGCCACAGCTCAGCCGTGCAGGAGAGAGCTAGAAGCTGCTGGACTGAAACAACCAAACTGTAGCATGACCTGCCAAAATTCGTATCATCATCTAAGTCTTATCCTAACTAATTGGGGTTGACTACAAAAATGATATTCCGGCATTTCACTCTAACAAGGATCATATCCATAGTTAAATCATATGTCATCAAGTCTTTTTTTCTTTTTTTTCTTTTTTTTTTTTGTACCTCTACCAATGTCTTTTGGGGCCTTCCTCTTGCCCTTTTGAAGTCTTCTACTTGAATCAACTCTTAATTAGTGCTACTCTTGGTCTTTGTTGCACTTGGTGAAACCATC
This sequence comes from Magnolia officinalis, assembly GCA_021015155.1. Classification (NCBI taxonomy): domain Eukaryota; kingdom Viridiplantae; phylum Streptophyta; class Magnoliopsida; order Magnoliales; family Magnoliaceae; genus Magnolia; species Magnolia officinalis. Next base: position 94,733,058 of record JAJHSJ010000006.1, read on the forward strand.
AAAGTTTTTCAAATCTCATTACCTACTGGTACTGCTCATAAGTTTCCCAAATGCATTCATTTCTATTCTATTATTCATTTTTTGCCACTCATCCATCTCAACATCCTCGTTTCAACAATACTTATCTTATAAACATGTTGTTCTTCCATTACTCAACACATTGTACCATGAAGCATGGCTAGTCTTATAGCTATCCAATAAAAAATTTTCCTTCAGCTTGCTTGGTATGTGATGATCGATCACATAAATTTCTATTGGCACATCTCCACTTCATCCAAGCAACTCTAGTTCTACGAGCAAAATTCTTCTCAATCTCTCCATCATCAAGAATTACACACACACACACACACACACACACACACACACACACACACACACACATATATATATAGAGAGAGAGAGAGGCTCAGCTATGCACAGGTTCGCACGTCATTATGTGCGAACCTTGCAATCAACCATCGAATAAAGCAGACGGTCTGGTTGAAGACACTCTTGGCGTGAGTTTGAAAGAATGAGTTTTCTTCTCTGGCACGCCTCCTCCTTATTCTTTAAGTATCCGAAGGATGCGACGGAAGCTTTTCATATGAAGTTCTTCCGCTAGAAACCTAAGTGGGACCCACTGTTCTGTTTTTGAAAAATCCAATCCATCCATCCGTTTTGTGAGATCATTTTAGGACATGAGGCCAAAAATGAGCAGGATACAATACTTAAGTGGGCCGAAAACGTAAGGAATGAACACATACAGTTGAAATATTCTTGGGGCTCAGAAGCTTTGAATCAGGCTAATATTTGTGTTTTCAGTTCATCTCAGTGGTAATGACATTATGAACAGTATGGATGGCATGTAAACACCACTGTCAACCCAGGGAGGTTTCAGCAGTAGAAAAATTCCCTACCCACCTTTTCCTTTAGTTTGGCCCACTTGAGTCTTGCAATCCTGCTAATTTTTGGTCTCAGGTCCTAAAATGATCTCACAAAATGGGATGGACGAGGTAGATTTCTCAAAAACATCACAGTGGGTCCCACTTAGGTTTCTAGCGTAAGAAACTTCCTGTGAAAGGCTTTCACAGGAAATCTGCAGTGCAGTTTTGTAGACGCGGATTTCTAGCGAAAGCCTTTCGTGCGCTAGAAATGGTGCCTTGGAGGTTACCTTAGGTGGTGGGAATATAATGTGGGTTCACCATTCGTATGTTCTTGTGCCCACATGGCTTTTGGGATAACCTCTTTACCACTTTGAATTTAAATTTCCCTACATGACCTCTTTATCGATTCGATTTGATATTACTTCACGCGACCCTTTTTTCACTTTGGCTTGATATTTATCCTATGTTGCCACCTGATCATTTAAAATTGACATTTTCCCTATGTGGCTTTAATGGTTCATCCCTATAGAAACATGCGGTGGTGAATCCCACGTGTTGAAATATGATTGGCCACTAGTCGATGACGTTTCATTAAACATCCTAATGTGAGAGTCTCATGAGCCAGGGATGGTGGTATGGGACACTATGCCCAATCTGTCGGCCTAGGCTGGGTGACAAGCCTTGATTGAGATTTCGTACACCCAAACCCCCTTCCGATTTCAATAGGGATATCCTTTTCCAGCTGAGCAATGACAATAAACTTGTCCCCATCCCGACCTCGAAGAGGCTAGAGAAGGCCCTATCAAGATTCAGCCACGATGCTAGGGGGACGCCCGTGTTGCAAGGGTGTGAATAGGCATATTAGAAAGTACATAGTTGGTCAGTGGTCAGCCTACCCGCTTGGGAAAAATTATGCACTTCTAACCTGAAATCGACCTCTGACAGGTTCTATCTAAAAACCTTGAAAAAATGCCCTCTTCGGTCTCCCTTAGAAGATCGTGATCCTAGGTAGGAGAATGGAGGGACAGCCCTTTTGAAACCCAAAA